>KN838567.1:52631-254007 GCA_000827195.1 Laccaria amethystina LaAM-08-1 | reverse complement strand
AAGGAAACGTGCCCAGGAAGGAAAGGTTTCCTCTTGGCAGGGTTTATTCGAGCGTTTGAAATCTATTCGAGGGGGTCGGACCCTATGAACAGATTAAGGTTTGTAACTGGTCGTCAACCAGGGCGCCCATCAACATTGAACCCTTCGTGGACACGGCATCTCGGCTTAAGACCCTAGATCCCGTCGATTTATTGAAATCTAGAGAATTTACGTTACGGGAAGTCACCCATTGCTTCAATTCTAGGCAATCAGAAGTACCTCGGAACAACCCGAGTCGTTTTTGACCGGGGAGGATGACTCGGTTCCTGCGAATCAGAGGCTTGGCGCTTTGTGAAAACAACAGGTAGGACACACCGTTCTTCGAAAACGCTCACAACTCACTGGCGCGATAGCGGCTCTAATTCCGTGACAACGCCTCTGGTTGTACTTACGCGCTTCACCCTTCCACAATGGTCCCTATCCTCGACCACTTGTTTGCGAAGGCGCTGGCGTTCTCATGCGCGTTGTTAGGATTGCTCTTCTCGAAGCGGAGAGCCCTAACTGCCGTCTTGATCTGTATGCTTCAATTCCTCTTGTTTTGAATTACACAATACTCATGCATTTACAGCATTTAACTGGTCGATGCTAAACAAAAAAGGGGGTAGAGTGTCCTGTCTATGCGAAAAATGCACAAGTTAGAACAATCTCCGAGTGGGAATACATATGATTACAATCTGCGAGCACCAGAAAAACGAAAGCAGGAAGAAAAACACAGACAACATAGCGGTGGGGAAGGGTCAAGCAGGACTGTGATGGATTATGAAAGGTACGGTATGTATTCAGTTCGGTCTATCACTTCCACAAATGATAGCGGTTCTTCAGAATTTTTGCGCGGTTTATCTGTGCATCATGTCAAATCGGAGAGGGCAACGGCTCGGAAGAACATACTTCGAGGTCCCTTTCTAAGTCATCAACATCCCGAATGCACTGATTAATTTTGAGTGAGAGACCCTCCCAAACAGCTTTTACCTCCTGAAAAATTCCGCCAGATGTCATAAGCATCCTCTCGTAGAGCTCAAAGATTGTGTAGCGGATTCTATATTGTGGACACAGTAAGCGCCTTAATTCATGAAACGATGTCAACAACTCACCTTCCTATGTCCCTCGTAAATTGATTAGTGAAAATTGTATCCGATTGACGCATAATTCCACTATCGACGGCGTCCTGCAATTTTTCCTCCAATGATGAGAGTCGAAGTTGAAGTGTTTTCATGAGGGTTCGTGGGCGCATAGCGTGCACGCATATAAGAAAACCGAAGAGGATGGCTCCAGCCCGCACTAGGTCTTGCGGGATAAGGGATAGAATGATCATCCACGCTGCTGAGATGATAGCTTGGTGATACTCTTGAAGGGTTGAAAACATTACTTAAGTATGGTGGGGGGAGAAAAAGTTTGGAGTAGTCTCCTTTTCAACGAGTTTTTCAGCACTCTCATAATTTTGGGCTCCTCGTACAGCCTTCCACACGCAGGGTCGTATTCTTTATCACCCATGGTCAAGAGGTCTGATAGAGACATTTGATATCCGATAGACACATGTATGATATCCTAAACGAGATACATGGATATTAGACCTTTTGGCTGTAGCTTCAACATTACAACCTCCAACCTAGAAAATTTAGAGAGGTCCGCTTAATGTAGTTTTGCATGCTCCCCCAAGTTTTGGTGGATTTGCTGTAGTCTCGGGGAATTGCCAACGTGAGGAGGCAAAAGAACAAACTTCAACTTACCTTTGAGCGCGGCCCGGGTGCAAGATAATTTTGGAGCGGGGATGCTAAGCTCAGGGTAAAACACGTGGTAAGAAGGGAGAAGTTGCGTTCAACCTATCTTTTTGTCACTCAGCAATTTTGGAAAATCAACGAGAGTGCCATCAAAAATGAAGGGGTGACTTTCATCTCACCACCACGTTGTTTATTCTTTGCGCACCTCAACGTCAAACTGTACCGAGGAACGACGCAGTGGCAACTTGAATGACAATAGAAAGATAAATCAATGGTTAACTGCCTGGAATTACGGATGCCCTTCAATCTTTGCATAATAAGTCTTGAATACATGGAGATTATGCCCACTTTTCAGTGGTTCAACAAATTTACGAGGTGAGTCATTTTCTTCACCTGCAGTGCGCAAGATACTTACGGTGGCTATTGCTGAGACTCGGACGACCAGTAGCTTGGTGCCCCGGCGCCAATCTTAATCCCGAAACACATATCCCATCCATCACCAGCCCTCGCCCACACACAGGCTTCGTTGCCTTCTGTCCGCGGGCTTTTTTTCGAACAGTGCGCGTTTTCTGCCGATTTGTATGAAGCGCAGCTTTATAGGCTCCTCGGATGGAACCCTCGCGGCTGGACAAGCTAAAAGGACCAAATCAAGCCAAGCTTGTGCGTCGTGTCGGCGCCATAAAACTCGATGCGAGCTCTTGGGAGATATATCTCCACAAGCCCATATCAAATGCCACAGATGTCAAGTTCTTGGTATTGAATGTTCCTTCGAAACTTCAGACAGCATACATATCATTCCACAGACGCCTCAAGCTTCATCGACAACGCTTTCCAGTGAGGATGGTTTTCAGCTCTTAAGAAGGGAGAAGTTACTACATACAGGTCAAGAATGAGCCGACGGACGACCATGAGAGTGATGTCAGATGCCTGATCTGAGCTAATTTAAGCCATTGGATCCTCAGCGCTTTTTCTCCAAAACTCCGTACTCCGTCTAGTAGCGCTCATCAATGAGCGCTATTGATGATTGATGAGCGCTATTAGACGGAGTACGGAGTTTTGGAGAAAAAGACCCAGAAATGTGCCCTCAGGATCCGTCCTAAGTACTTGTTCGGATAAAAATTTCACTTTTGGGCAAAATTCGGATAAAATTTGATCTTTTCATCAGATTCTTTCTTTGAAATTTGAAAAGGATCCCCATTGCCCAACACAGGTAAACTCAAAATTTGTGGGAATTTTTTCACCACCACGGATGTGAGATGCCATGGGTCCTACGACCTGGACGACCAAGCTCTTTCAACACACATGTCACTCCCACGAGAGGATCGACCCATAGCCACGAACCAAGCACAGCATCGCCGGACGAATATGAATCAAGGCATGCAAACCAGGAACAAGAGACGATAAAGAAAAACAAGCAATCATCGACAGTCACAAGAAACAGGTACAAAAATTATCCGAGAAGGGGGAATGCCTTGGCATCTGCTCAGACGGGTCACTGGTGAAGAAGAGGGGTTTTCAGCGCAGCAGTGGTCGGGTACCACAAGAGAGTAGAGGTCTTCTCAAAACGATGGGGATGGTTGGAAGAGCCGAGGTCAATGACGCGGAAATGGCGGGGCTAATAATGGGCGCGAAGCTGGCAACGAGGTTCTCTGAAATCACACAGATATGCTACTTTGTAGACAACGCAGCAGCAGCCGGGGCCATATTCGATCCGAAACCCCAACCAAGCCAATTTTACTCAGCCAAATTCCTCGACGACGACATCACTCACGCGGTCGAGATCACATGGTGCCCCAGCCACTGCGACATTCAGGGCAACGACAGGGCGGACGAGCTTGCTCAAGAGGCAACACAGCTAGCCTGGGGCGCGCCAATAGGGACATCAAGAACATTCGCTCTATGTCGAGCCAAGTCCACCACCCAGACAGCATGGACCCGCGACTGGCAGAGAGCGCCTAAGAAAGGACGCTTCGCAATCTCTAGCAGAATCCCACAAAACACTTCACAGAGCTCAAGGACCAACGCGAGGTGTTCGACCGCCTTGTCCATTGCCGCACCGGACATACATACACAGGCGAATTTCGCAAACAGCTCTTCCCCGAGAAAAGCAAATGTGGAGAAAATCTACAAACCCGCGAACACATCCTAAGAGTGTGCACACGCTGCACAAACCATCGGGGACACCTACATGATGAGAACCAAGAATTCGCCCTCCCAGAGCTACTCGGCACCCCTAAGGGGATTAACGCCACCACATAATTCCGAGTGCATTCACGTTCACCGGGGAGAAACGCACGCCCATAAGCACTCCATCCTTCAAAGCCGAACCAGAACCCCCAACATAGAGTCAGAGGACGACGCCTCCGACTCAGACTAGTCACCCGAGCCACCTGCCGATACTTTATTCTCACCTATAACAAAGTCTTTTACTAGTTACAGAAGAAATAGTCATAGAATATGATAGGCCTTTCATGGAAAACGTGGCGGGTTTTTACATAAATGTTTGATGGCGACCGCAAATGGCAGTAATTTGAATTTCACGTCTTTTTTTTTGTAGTTAAGTCATGGACGTCTCCAACGTTCTTGCAGCCCATGCGGCGAAATTGTGCGTAGAAAGTATCCTCGCTATATTCTCTGCTAACAATCTACAAGTCAATCCGTCGCGGTCGAGAAGGACACACCGCTTGAAGTCGATGCAGGCTATCTTCTGGTAACAGACCTCAACTCGATAGACGAAGAGGCCTACAAGTGAAGATTCGTCTGAATCATCTGTAGGGGGCCCTTATTAACCTTTCATTTCCAAGCGAAAACCTTGAGGAACACCTCCAATCTCTCGCCCGAGACGGCGTCCAATCATTATTCACAACACTATTCAACCTCCCAACTCGGCCCTCTCCAGACGGCCCCCTCGCCCAACTCCCTCCCCCAATCTACCAGCTCCCCAGGGCGAAGCCCCTTCCGAAGCCTAAACCACCGACAAAGTGGGAACGCTTCGCAGCAGCCAAGGGGATCCAGAAGAAGGTCAAGGAGAAGAGGGTGTGGGATGAGGAGAAGCAGGAGTGGGTTAATAGGTGGGGTAGGGATGGGAAGAACAAGGAGGTGGAACAGGCGTGGATTACGGAGGTGCCGCTTAATGCTGGTGTGTTGTTGTCTACTTTGTTCTAACCACCAAATTCATAGACGTCGATCATGATCCACGAAAAATAGCTAGGGACGCAAGGAAGGCGCGCATGGCGAAAAATGTGAAACAGCAAACGCAAAACATCGCTCGTGCGGCTGGTACCAACTCTCGACAAGAAAAGAAGCAAGAGATTGAAAAGACGCTGGCGTCTGCTCGGATAAGTACCGCCAGCATGGGCAAGTTTGACAAAAAACTCGAGGGGGAGAAAAAAGTACGCGGTGTTAAGCGAAAGGTACGTTATCCTATCCTCCTTTCCTTGCCCAACAACCTCTTTTTAAATGGTTCGCAGTTTGAACCAACAGAAAACCCCATCTCGAACGAGATGAAAGCGTCTCTGGACCTCCTTTCCAAAATGGAGAGCGATCACAAGAAGATGCGGAAAGCGCCCCTTCCGGAGGATGCGGATCTGAATGTACGCAAGGCGGTGAGGTTCGCTAGTAAAGGCCGGGGAGGGGTCGCTTTGGGGAGGGAAGTTGCGGGTGGTGGACGAAGTAGTAGAGGAAGGGGCGGTGGTGGTGGTAAGAAAGGGCGTCGGTAGTTTCCCCATCTTTGATTTCTACCTCGATGATCCATCATCTCCAGTTGGGGTGTACCTTGCATCCAATACAGTCATATTTGGGAGGATATCATCTCAATGTCCTAGAGAGTACAAAAGGCTTTCGCATTTCACTTTCCAAAACAATAATATTAACCAGCCAAAGCTACCTAAGGAACTACAGGGAAAACTGGAATACTGTCATAGAAGTCCAGCCGATGACCCATTGTGCAATGTTTAAGATAGCATGCAAAACCCAAGAGTCCCCCTACCTCGTCGACTCGATAGGCAGGCGACCAAGGACAGCCCTTCCATCGTCAATCCACTCCTGCTTGACCAACTTCTCCTTATCCGCATAATACAGTCGATACACCAGCCTGATGGTACCCTCACTCACCCCCGCCACCGCGCTGATGTCCCTTGGCGACTTGTTTTTACCGAGAAGGTAACAAGTAAAGTATATTGCACCACCAGCGATAGAGACAGGACTTCTTCCATCAGCTATCCCGTGTTTTCTAGCCGCGATGATGATATCCGAACATATTGATTGGACGTTAGGTGGTAGGTCGAGGTGGTTGCAGTACCGCACGAGAAGGTTCTCAGGGCCGGTGGCTGGGTTGTTGGAAGAGTGGGCGGCAGAGGCGCCTGGGGTGAGATTGAACGCCTGTTCGAGTGCCTTATAACACTGCCCAAGAATCTTTTTAGAAACGTGGGTGAGGTCGCAAATTTCTCGAAACGTCCGCGGAACGTGCGCCTGTCTACAAGCAATGAATATACAAGCTGCGATGACAGCTTCCAGTGGTTTTCCGCGCAGCAATTTTTCTTCGTCTGACCGCTTATACAGCTGCTTCGCAATGTCGCTGATGGTTTTCGGGAGTGAGAACTGGTCGCACCAGCTCCCTATGTCCCGGAAGGCAGTCATAATATTGCGCTCGGATCTAGAATTCTGCGAGCGGGATGCAGCACGTTGGAGCTCTCGAGCAATGCCTGAACCACCGTCACGGAAGCTGATTACAGTATCAAGCTGCTCCATTCCTTCCATCAAAGGGTCTGACGCAGCGCCCACACGAGAAGGATCGTCTCCTTCATCGTTGGCGAACGTCTGTATGGGTTTAGGGTTGACGTTCTCACAAAAAGCAGGCCAAATATACGTACCCGCCATTCACTCCTCGTGTCCACAATACGGTCACCCAAAACTAAACCGCAATTCCCGCAAACAAGATCTCCGCTACCAAACTGCTCGACGATATTCGGATTTGGGTCTCTGCATTCGGGGCAGATGAGTCGAACGGCGAGATCGGGCCCAAAGGTGGGCAGCTGAGCGCCCTTTCCTTGTGGTGCAGCGAGAGGGAAGGGCTGTGAGTACGCCATGGCCGAGAAGAGTAGTAGCGGATCTTGTGCGGGGGGTGAAACTTGTGTATGGTAGTTTAGCGAAGGTCTGGAAAATTGGCTGTGCAGTTCTACATTCTATCAGTTATGAATGTTCTCGGAGACCTACCAGTGAGTAGAATGTATGTTTCTCGAGGGATGAAAGAACGGAAAGGACACCGACGACTGAGTCAATGGTGGTGGTAATGAACAAAGAGCTGACAAAGACTCCTCCTGTCTGTTTTACTGACTAAGCACACTGCCTATTCAGAGCCATAATCACCATCCGAATCTTCTCCACTGTCCGAAAGAGGGCTATCAGATTCTTCTTCACTGTCCTCGCTGGGGTACTCATCAGAGCTCTCACTGTCCTCATCACCATTCTCTCCATATCTACCAACATCTGGCCCGTCAGAAAACCGATCAGAACTTGCGAATCCAGAGCTCCTTGCATACGAATAATCGTGATCCTCTTCTGGCGTCCTACTGCGATATCCGCTATATTGATTGCCTGCACTGGATCCTTGATATTGAGTGTTTCGGTAATTCTCGTAACTTGTTCTAGCGAGGGCGGGATCGTATGAGGGATATCGCGACGAAGAGCCAGAAGGGTAGTAGCCAGGAAAGTGGGCTGATTGGCTCCTCTGCGATGGGTTATAGCCGTCCCCATAGCCCGACGTATGACTGTAAGAAGGCGCGTAGCTGTAGCGCGTGTCTGTTCCGCCTCCCCTCTGTTCTCGCTCCCATTGACGTCGATTCTCTTCATCAAATGCTCTTTGAAAAGATCGCCTATCTTCCCCCCATGAATCACCTTCCTTGAACCCATAAGAGTATGGCTCTTGGCGAGAAAATCGCGGGCTGTAGACTTGTATAAATCAACGCTTTCTACCAGCTGGACGAAACGTTTACCTTGGTACATATGCGTTGTTGCGATTCATCTTTTTTTGTATTCGAATTTCGAGAGATGGTGGCTTGCAGGTTGCAAAGTTCAAATTAGAAACACTGAAAACGTGGACGCTTCGAGAAGCAAGGCTATTTCAAGAACCCAAAAGAAATATGATTCCAAGATAATCCAACACTACTTATCAAATAGCACAGAGTCGGGTCCTAAAGTAAACGCAAACGACAAGGCGACGGAGGGCAAGCTACAGAGTTATAGGAACACTATATGTTTATGCGAATAAAAGCGAGATCAATGTGGTGTAGACAACAAAGAGAGAGTCAGCAAACAGCAAGGCGGGGCGTATCGTCGTGAGTGAGCATGAGAAAAATATATGTAACAATGTGCGTGGACAGAGAAGAAATCAAGAATGCCTAATAATAAATAGTGCCCTGGGGAGCTTGGTGGTCCATGCTGTACATGTCGTACTGCGGCATTTCCATGTATGGAGGATATCCATACTGTGGCTGCTCGGGATAATAATACGGCTGTTGCTGGTGATAATGCCCGTATGCCAGCATCGTAGGCACAGGTTGTTGCTGCGAAGCCTCGTCGGCCAACCCACTTGTAATTTCATACGAAGGAAGGCTGCTCCCATCTGAAGGACTATTTATTGAAGGGAAGAACCCATTCTCCGTAGTCTCAGATGGCCGAGATGGCTCAAACGCCGCCGCCGTGGTACGGAGTCCTGACGGACCGCGCGTCGATGGTTTGGGTAGCTTCGCTGCGTCGTCCGTCGGGGCTCGGATCTCGATGCGAGAGGTCTGGCGTGGAAAGGAGAATATCGGTGTACCAGTGGAAGGGTCGATGAAACCACTCATCGGAGGCGTGTGTGACGGAGGCTGGGACAACAAGTCGGGTGATACAGCTGAGTGTCGCAGGTGACCTGGAACAAATGGGATGCCAGGTGGGGGCATGTGCGAGTGCATGAGAGGACGAGGGTTGTACACGGGTGGAGGAGGTGCTTGGAGGTAAACTGGACGGCCAGTGGCAACCTCGTACGGCATACCATGTTGATTCACAGCGATACCAGGTGGTAGAGGATGCACATAACCATAAGGAGATCCATAAGCTGGGGAGGGCTGGATAGCTGGGGGAGGTGGAGGTGGAGGTGGAGTGAATACGGTTTGCAAAGGAGCAAGGACAGGCCGCTGGTCAGTGTGAGAGGGTTCGGGTTCATGGATCTCCACCGGGCTGTCTGATGAAGGGTTGCGCAAAACAGCTTGCTCCGTGAGGGCCTGTCGTTCTGGGTCAGAGGCTTGAGGTTCTACAGACAACTGCTCGAGCTGTGATGGTATGGAGGGTTGAGGCAAAGGATCAGTACCCGTCTGGAGCCTAGATTCCTGTGAAAGTTGACTAATTCCGAGAAGGGGCGTGTTATCAGCAGGGGCAGACGTTGATTCAGGAAGTGGGATGGGGTCAACAGCCAACTTCAATCTGACGGTAAAGACTTCCTCGATGGGAGTTTCTGCTTTCTGCTTTGGAGCATCAGCAGCCGCCTTTCGCTTTCCGGCCCGTTTGGGAAGGCGGACGACGATATCGAAGTCTGAATTGTTCGAGCTAATGGAATCAGACGTAGAAGTCGATGCAATGGCAGGTCGTGTGCGCTGACTAGATCGGATCACATTGGGTTGGGATCCTGGCAATCTGATGCGATATGCGGGACCTTGACCTGCACGGGGCTTGAGAGCAGACTCAAAGTAGAGGAAACCTTCGTGTTGTTTCGTCCACATGAGCTCAGGCTTCATAGTGAACCAGACTCGCCCGAGAGGAGACGCAACACGCATCCGAGTGGGAGATGCTGCAAAACTACGGCCAAAGCCACCACGTCCGCCACGCACAGAAGCAAAAACCCCCCTTCCACCACGATTCCCCCCACGGAACGATGGGTTTTCTTGGTGACCGGACTTCTGCTCGAGACGGCGTTGCTCCTCTCTTTGTTTCATTTCCTCAAATCCGTCATGAGTCCAAGGACGATCAACGGGAGGAACATCCCCATCGTCGTGCTCTGTTGAAACGTCTCCGTTCTCTTGAGCTGTCCTGCCATGGAAACCACCCCGAACCCCACCTCTCATCGAAAAGCCTCGCCCACGGCCTCTTCCTTGCCATCGACCTCTCCACCATCCGCTTAGGCTTCGCAAATCCTTATCCATCAAGCGGTCGTCATGTCCCCAGAACCCACCCACCGTAGGGACATATGACGGGTCACTCTCGAGGCGCTGTTGGTAGGCTTGGCGGGCGGTCTGACCAGGGGCTCGTCTGGGCAAAGTTGACGCTGAAACAGCTTCTCCGTCTCCAGATTCCTCCCCCTTATCACCGTCGTCTTCGTGAGCCACTGCACCGTTAGAGGTGGCTGCGGGCGCGGATATAGGAGGGCTCGATGAAGAGCGCCTTTGTCTTGGAGGACTCTTCCTCGAACGAGTGGTTTGCTTATTGGGAAAATTGGTGTGGCCATTAAACTCTGTAAACTCGATGACTGGAAGTTCCGCAGGTCCGTTGGTATTTTCATCTGCCACCATTTCCGACCAGTTTCCAGAGGAAGCAAAGAAAGGCGCCACATCTCCGTTCAAGTGGCCCACCTTGTCTTTGTCGACAGGTCGTGCGCCCTCGTTGGAGCTGAGGGCGCGGGCGTGTGAATGATGATTAGAAAGAACATTCTCAGATGCAGGTTCAGTGTCGGAATCGTCCGTCTCAGAGTCGAGCGATGACAGGTCACCATCGTCCGACTCTGAATCCGTTCCCACTTCCCTCTGAATCTCATCGTCGCTTTCTACGGCGTCTTTGGCTCTGCCTCTACGCCTCACTATCCTTGTTTTCTTGAATGTTACAGGGGCGCGTGGCTTCTGCAAGGCAGCTTTGTTGACTGTGCGCGCAGGGGAAGGTGAGGTCACAGGAGCAGGCATATCGGTGACTGAGATGGATGTGAAAAAGTGAGAACTGCGATTCAAGGTCGTTGACTGGCAAGCGAACCTTACTTGATGAGACAGAGGGTCAAACGTAAAGCGATGCTGGATGTGTGAAAGCGATGAAAAATCGTATGAACACTGGATATCTTGTGCGGTAGCGTTGGCAGTGATAATGAGAGCGAGAAATAATGCTTGAGTGGGATATCAAAGGTGTTGAGGCTGTGGTTGTCGTCAAAGTTAGCACCGGCACCGAGGTCGTCAGCAGGAAAGCCTCCTAATTTTCCGCTCAGTTTTAAGCTCCGATTAAATTACTACCCCAGCTGCCCAGCACTGCCAACCGATCAGAAATTAGCCATGGACCCACAAGACCCGGACAGCTTCGACCACAGGTCAGAAAAGTTGTCGACTGGCCGTATATACCATTTCGTGCGCGTTGTTCTCTTACATAGCCTCTTTCTCACTCGAGCCAATACCTAGGTAGACCAACATCCAGAAGGCTACGACCCACGCCGTCACGCTACCCTACTCTGCGTCCATGGCTTCCCCGATTTTTGGTTGCTATTATTTCGTTTCTCCTGTTCTTGACATTCATATCCGTATATGTAGGTATGGCTGGCGCTACCAGATCGGGCCTTGGGTTCGTCGCGGACATCGTGTGGTTGTGCCGGACATGTTAGGATATGGCGGCAGTGATAAACCTGAGAATCCTTCCGAATATTCAGCCAAGAAGCTGTGTGCGGACCTTGCCGCACTCTTAGACGTTTTAGGTGTTCCTCAAGCTGTAAGTCGCTACTCTTCTAAGGGTTCCAATTGTAAACGTACCTGCAGGTCTTGATTGGTCATGACTGGGGTTCACACATTGTTGGAAGGTTCGCTCTCTGGCATCCAGAACGTCTACTAGCTCTCGTTATGTGCGCGTTCCAAATTATCATGTTAAGGACCCCCCTGACTCGTCCTTGTCGAATATAGGATGAGTGTCCCGTATACTCCCCCTTCTCCAGTATATCTTCCTGTAGAGGAAGTTGTACAACGTGCTCCTAATCTTGGATATCAAGTTTACTTTGCGAACCCGAAATCTTCTTCTGAAATCATTGCCAACGTAAAGTCTGGAAACCGATACACGTACTATCAAGACCACTGAATTGCCTCTATTCCAGTTGAAGCAGTTCGTACGCCTGATTTTCAGGCCGCCAGGATCGTCCCCGAATTTTACAGGTCTCGGATTGCTTGAAAAGTATGTCCAGGAGCCAGAAAACCACGAGGCACCATCCATCCTCAATGAACGGGTATGGCTTTCGAACACCGTTTCCCTCAAGCTCATCACAATAATTTTAGGAGCGCGAATACTACCTTGATATGCTTGGGAAAGGAATGAATGGGCCGCTCAATTATTACCGGACGGGTAAATTCAGACATGATGAAGAATTAGGTAAGTTGACGTATTTTTATATCAACGCTACCTCTTTCAGAGGGTGTTCATTTGTCTGCAGGCCTACAATCGGATCTCAGAGCCGATCTACCATTCCTGTTTATCTGGGGAACAATGGACGGAACGGCGACACCTTCTGTGATGACGAAGTCCAAAAAGTTTATCTCAAGATACCAGGACGTTGCGCTTGAAGGTCGAGGACATTGGATCATGGTGGATGCAAAGGATGAAGTGACGGAGAAGATTGCAGAATGGCTCGAGAGACTTACTTGTGGCAAACACTCAACGAAACTATAGCTATGATTGTACCCAAATTGTACCTGTTTGAAACAGCGGACTTTTATCTCTTTCACTCATGTCCCAAACGCCCAGCAAAGACGACGATGAGATTCCCCTGCCACAACGGCCCCCATCTCCCCCACCTCACACCACATTCGCAGCAAGAGGTGTCCATGTATGAGCGCCTTCTCCCAACGACCTCTTTGCGACGAACTCATCCGCCTGTAGGCGCCAACGTTCTCCGCCTTCAAACCTCGAGACTACCGTATGCCTAGTTCGCAAGCCATGACTCATGTTGCCTGGAACTGCGACGGGAAGAAGTTGGCCGCCGTTGGCATCGATAAAATTACGAGGGTATGGACCCCAGAGAAAAGTGTGAGTACTTTGCAACTGGTGACCAGTTCGCCGCCTTACTATGGTCAATTCACAAGATGGAGATGAGAGCTGCATCAAATTTCTCTGGAGGACATTCCGATGATGTCGATTACGTCTCTTGGAACCCGACACATCCTGACTTATTTTGCACATCAAGCCAAAAGGATCGACGGATCGTATTCTGGGATGCACGGCGTATGTCTGGCTTTGATTCCCTCACAAAAACCAATTGACTCCCGCTCAGAAAGCCGTTACATACAGCAATGCCCGGTGAAGATATCACCTGTGCAGACAAGCTATTCTCCGGACGGTCGTTCTCTTTTGTTTGCATCTGCAGGACACCAGTTATTTTTCATGACCCTTGGGAAAGAAGGCGAGGAAACGAAGGAACAATGGCACGTCTCTGACAAAGATGCGGTGCGAACTTTTCAAACTTTCCACTGGTTCTTTCGGATCCTGACATTCTGACCGCAGATAGGCTCAACGGCGATCTTCAACCACGTCGGTGACGGCGTCATCCTAACACACCACTCCGAACATACCCTCCGCGTAATGGATTACCCTTCCCTAGCAATACGGGAGAGTCCTGCGGCCCATGTTGGGGGATGTGTTGCCCTTGCATTGGATCCTCGCGGACGGTACGTTTCATTCTTTTTTACTGCGTCGTCCGTATCTTACGTAGTGTTTACAGATACCTAGCATCTGGGGGTTATGATTCTATTGTGAACATGTTCGATCTGAACGATTGGATCTGTGCTCGTACAATCACTGCATGCGAGTGAGTTCTTTTTTTAAATTTTGATAGGAGTCCCCGAGCCTAACTCTCAACTTCTCGCTTCAGGAACAGTATAAGCGCTCTTAGCTTCTCCCACGACGGCGAATATCTTGCTATTGCAAACGCAGGACCATACATCGATATTGTGAGTGATTAGAATCTTGTCTGGGGAAATGGTCTCAATCCCTTCCAAGTGTGCTACGGAAACTGGTGTTCCTTTGCATCGCGTTCCTGCACTTGCGCCTTCCCCGACAGTAACTTGGCACCCGTCCAAATATGTGATCGCTTATTGTGGTCAGACCAAGATACGTGAAGGTGGACCACCACCCGTTGCTGTAATTAGCATGTTTGGATTACTTGAGTGATTGATTGTAGTCTCAGAATCCCTCTTTGATTGGAAAGTGATTGTTGACCGTTTCTATGTACGGCACGAAAGGGAGCGCGCTACATATAGCCAAGACATATACAGATAAGTCGATGACGCCTGGGTAGGTATGGATTTACAGAAGAGATAGGAAAGCATAAGTTTATAGCATAGGTAAAAAGCCAGAGCAGCCGGTGCGAAAGCAACGTTTGAGAGTCAGAGCAATGACAACATTCAGATATAGCAAGAAAGCGGGAGAGCAAACAAAGCATGAGAGTTCTGGGAACGTTGGATGGATGGGGAGTGGTGGGTATGTGATGCAAGAGTCTAGAGCAAAACGTGAAAGCGTAACAAGTGGCAAAAGCAATAAAAATTAGGAAAGCAAGAGAGAATTAAACGGCGATAGCAAACTCAAGAGGCAAGTGGGTATGATCGGAATTAATCACCGAAACTGTAAGCGAACGCGTGCTCCGTGGTGGAGGGTGGACGAATGACGACATCAGGTAAGGTTTCACCCTTCCGCAAGATGCCCCGCATCTTGGCTGTTTCAGACCTGGCAAGCTTCAGCGACTTCAGATTCTTTCTGTGACCAGAACTGATTGAATCCGGATCCGCATTCTCATCCCGAGGGGCGGCCATCCTCGACTTCTGTTTCTTCCCGAGAGTCAATGGCCGAGTTCCACCAACAGACAAAGGACTTGTGCCTTGTGCAGTATTGGGGTCGCGGTCTTGCAGAAGGGAGAGGGGACGTAGGCCCTCTCTTGGAGGGCCAGGAGAAGAGGAGTCTGCGGTTGACATCTTGCGCTGGAGCTTGAGACTGTTCTTCGTCATAAGTGGTCGAACCGCCCGGGATGACCACTGGGCGAAAGAAGACATGGCTGATGAAGAACTTGAAGATTCTGTCATAGGTGGGTTCGTTGTAGTTGAGTGATTCTCAGATTTGATATATACAATGCTTGAGCGACGGTTTACTGGTAGGGGTGGGGCGTTATGTTGTCGATGGGTTGTTTTGTGCGAGACGCTGTTGTGTGGAGTGCTCTCAGCTTGTGGTCCAGAGATCATCCCAGTTTCAAAGTCTTCAAACAACGTCACTGTGGAGGCAGCAGAAGTAGGTACCGCAATGTTGCTGGTCACAGAAGAGCGAGCGGTGTTCACATTGCTAGGCACATCAGCACGCAGGCCAAGAGAGCGAGTTGACATGACACGGCCAAGACCTGTTCCAGGGTTCACAAGGCCCTCGTCGTCCTCCTCTTGTACGGCTTTGAGGAGTGGATAGGCAGTGGGAACTGACTCAGCACCAAAGACGGTATTCCTTCGGCCAAGATCGACATTACTTGGGACGGATGTGTACTGGCCGACCTTGTTCTCCAATGCACCTCGTATCTCTGCACTCCAAGTGGCCAAAGAATGAATTCCATCCTTGCCAAGGCTGAGGCTGAAAATAACGTCAGATGAAGGGTCGTCATTGAAGAATAACAAAGTCATACCTGGGTAAACTGAAGTGGTTTCTCTTGTGTCCTGATTCTTTCCTCCCTCTGGGCTCGCGTGGACGCCTTCTGGCAGGAGTAGAGTGAATTTCAGGTGAAGAAAAGTCTTCCCCGAACTCGGCCAACTTTTTAGCAGCCTTCTTCCCTTTGCTCTTGCTGAAAGTACCAGGCGGAGACCAATCACCCTCTTTGATCTTCATCTCGTGGCCAACCTTCAATCCCGGGACCAGAAGAGGAAGGACGCCAGCGGTCAATGCATCAATTTCATTCATATCATCGACGGGGCCGAAGGAGAAACCAGACGAGAAAGACTTTTTATGCGCGAGCTGGGCTAAGCGAGCTGCCCGGACGTTGGGAGGAGTAGGAGGCAGCGGGAACGATGGCGGCGGACTGATGTTGAAGGTGTCCGCGGAGACTGTCTGTGGGCCACTAATAGAAGTAACTGAACGCGAACGAAGATGCGTTGCTGGTTTGTTTACGAGTGCTCCCGTGGCATTACTAACGAACAGCTCAGGACCTGTTGCTTGCTGTTTGTCGGGTGATGTGCTGGGAACCACGACCGTTTGAGCAAGGGCAGAATAATGCCTCTGGGCGACCATGATCCTGCTTGCGTACGCCATGCTTTCATCGCCTCCAGATAGGTGGTGAGAGCTTGCCTTGGAATCCATTCTGAGCCTTCCGAACTGGGCACTTGTTTCAGGAGTGTTGTGAATTGTGAGTGGCAAAGAAGAGTCCGCGTCTTGAATGGGTAACGGAGGAGTGAGCGGCTCATCGCACTCCTCAGGTGGCATAACGGACAGCTTTGGCATCGGAGAGAGCATTCCAACGGCGCGACCTATTTTGTTCTTCCCATCCACAGCGTCGCCATTGGTAAGCCAAACGTCACCGCTTCGACGACCCTCCACTGCGGTAATTGTGGTACTCATGCTACGCTTGTATTCATGGGACCACTTGTGCGAAGGAAGTTCGGAAGGGGCGGAGCTAACCTTTGGTGGCTCACCCCGGACATCGAATAATCCAGTAGGTATGGGGAGATGGGAACCGCAGATGATGTTGACGGCCAAAAGAGGTGAGGAAAGTGTGACAGATAATACGAAGAGGATGTACACGGCTGTGGAGGGAGTAGTCTGCTGAGAAAGGGAAATGAGATATGGTAAAGAAAGTCCCTATTGTTATATTTCGACGTTAGCTCCTTGATGAAGACAGACTGAAGAGCAACTTACGAGAGGGACCCAAATAGTGAGAAACCAACCAATTGCGGGATAGACAGAAATGTTAAGATTTGTTCCAGGAGGAGCTGCCAGGGAGGCGAGGCCTTTCTCCGCCTCCGTGTTACCTGGGGCATACCCATAACCTCCAAGGACTTGCGCATTGGCCATGGCAGGTGTCACAGGACGGGACACAGCAGTCAAGGCTGTCTGGAAATCAGGGGTACTGCCATTGTGAATACTACCATTGTGAATACTTCCTTCGTGGACGGCCGTTGGGTAACTCCAAGCAGAAAGAGTGGTGTGCGACCCGTTGGAAGAGGTTAACCAGGATGTCTGTGAATCTAGACGACCGCGTGGTTGATTCAGAAGCGACGATGGCATATCTCTCCTGAAAGGGTCTGGATCATTGAGGTCTTCCGCGGGAGGAGAGATGGAACCATATGGAGATGGCAGCGGTGGAACGGGTGGAATATCTATGTCATGAGGTGTCGTGCTGTTGAACCAATAAGAAGATTTGGCAGGAACAGAAGGATGCGCGCCATTTTGTGGGCGGCCACCTGAATGGCTATGCTGCGAGGCGGTCACGACAGTGTGGTGGGTTGAAAAGGACCAGCCAGAAATTGAATTATGACGGGAGCTCCCACCAGCTGTAGATGTGATCCAGGACGCACCATCCCGAATAGCGTCAATCTCTTCAGTGCAAAAAGAAGGTCTGGGTTTTTCTTCCACTTGCCTGACAGGCGGCCATGGATCAGCCTCTTCATTCATAGCGGCAAGATTGCGTTTGATGATGAATAGAGTGCCAATGAGACATCCAAGCACCACTGTACTCAAGATGACAATGACAGCAGAGTAAACGGCGACCCCCACAAACAGGCTACTGACACCTGCACCCGATAGGACACCCGCCGAAGCTGTAGACGTCATTGACAGCAGCGCAGTGGGTGCCCATAGCATCCAATGTTTCTTGCCAAATGAGACAGAACGGCCCATTCGGACATGTAGCAAGGTAATGACTGTAATCATCAACAGGCAGCCCTGTCTAACGGTCATTGTAAACCACAATCTGATGGCTGAAACCGGATCATCAGCAATGGCAACCCCAGTCGGCCCACCAGTTGTTTCTGCCACGGCTTGCCAGATGAAAATTGCAAGGGCGAAAATATCCAAGCTTGCCAACCAGATGTGACTCTTGTCCGCAGGGGAAAGTGAACGGAAAGTCGGAAGACCAAACTCAGCCTGTCGAAACGATCAATTCACCGTACACAGTACCATTTGGGAAAACGCACCGGGGAAACACGTCGACTCAGAGGATGGGGTGGTAAAATGGGAATTATGATACGGAGAATAACGAAAGCTGAAGATGCGAAGGACAGGAAGCCAAGAACTAAAATGGGAATGAGGGCGATCATGATGTTCGGTTTGAGATCGTTGAATCTTGAGAGAGCGTGAGTTGCGTGAGCACGTAAGGGCGTAGGGCCTTCGTTGAGCGTTGAGACGCCGAACCCAGCTGAGAACTGCTGGTGGAAGAACGAAAGTAGAAACCAATAGATGAACGGAACAAGTTAAAATGCAGGCTTATTTGCACCTTATTTGGCCATGGTTGAAAAAATATAAGGACCCACAACGCGCCTTCGCAACCATCACATGACGGCGAAATTTCAGGGTCGATGACATACCCTGGCCAATGCGATTGGTTACGAATTCAGTCGTTCGCGAAGCAAAGAACCTCCCCGTTCTATTTCTATGTAAAGAAATAGACTTTACATCTGCCGCAACGCAGCGGGAACTGTATGTTGCAATAGAATGCTTCTCATCAGCCACTATATATCAGTGGTGCGCCGATACTTTGATTCAGCGGAGAAACTTCGTCGCAACTCGAAATGGCGTCCAAGAGTAGACCAAAAAAGCCATTGACCTACAAAGTGCAACAAGGTCTACAACAAGCGAAAAATCGAGTGATAATCCCCTTACATCAAGGCTTTCTGCCACAAGGCAGTTGCGTCCATTCCGACCCCAAGTACCATCGCAAGTCCGATACTTCCAGATATCAACGACCGTTTGACCAACGGAATGGGTCCCAGTAAGCTCGATGTCTACTCTATGACGGGCGGTCTTAAAAAGATCGGGATTGGATACGTAGGCCACAGTGAGGGCGTCATGAAGAGGAGGACCGTCGTTAAATCCAAAAGTTGATTTGTAGGACGCAGCGAAAAACCCGATCAACGTCGAAAGGGTGTGGCGAAGCTGAGTGGAAGGAACAGGAAGGACGTGATCTCCCGATTCCGATACAAAGGTCGACGACAGTAATTGGGAATGAATCCGTTTTGTTACAATGGCTGTATGAGTGACATTCAGAGGAATCATCGTCTTCTTGACTGGAACATTGAGAACAATCTGGGCCGAATGAGCTTTATCGTCGGATCAGCAGCGAGAAGATAGTTTCGATATGTATCGACTTACGATCACACAGAATGTTATATTCCGCAACTGAGGAGCGATTACCAAGCCCTACAGCTCCACCCATAAACACAAACTCCTCCACAGCATCCAGCAAATCAGGATAGACAGAGACGAAGAGGGCAATATTCGTCATTGGCCCACTCGAGATAACGGAAACCTTGTGACCATCGCCTTTTCTCCAGGCTTGCTTGATGCACTTAACCATCCCATCCAAAGCTCGAACGTGGCCGCCATCCTTATTAGTTTCGAAGAAGGCAAGCACACCCGGATCATCAGGCGCAGGGAGACCTTCAACGCCGCCCAAGCCGTCTTCTCCGTGGATCTCTGGATCGTGTTTTGCCTCAAGCAAAAGAGGTTGTGTTGCACCTGGGTAGACGCGAAGATGTTTAGGTGCACCGAAGGAAAAAAGGCACCTGGCCGCATTGATTGCTGTATGGTTGCTACTTGCGTTCCCATGGGTCTAGTTTACCAAAACAAGTCGGGCAGCAAGCGTGGCCATAACGTCGCCCCGACTTACTGTTGATATACCTAGGAGATGGATGTTGGTGCAATGCAGAGCAAGCATTATCGCGGTCGCATCATCGTGACCCTAAAAGTTCTCAGCAAGTTTCGAGTGCGAAGAAATTAGAGCTGACGAACCGGATCGACGTCCAACCAGACGTACTTCATCGTCGCAACTGGCGAAAGTGGCTGATATCTTTCTTGTTGACGGTTGTTTCACTCTCCTTCGCAAGATATTATATTGCGTCTAAGTATCTCCGTATTCCAAGGTGAATTCAGCCTCTTCGCGACCTTCACAAGAATGGGACATTCTGCATCTCTCCAGCAGCAAGTAGATCCTCGTCAAAAGCATCTTCCCCGCCCTCGTCATCCACTCCCCCAGCGTCTTCATCATCATATCCCTCCTCGTCCTCCTCCTCTTCTTCTTCATCATCTTCATCCATACCAAAGTTGATCTCGTCATCATCCAATGAGCCAGGCATACTCGTCATGCTCCGCCGCCTCCGCCTATTGCTATGCCCATAAATATCCACATCGGCATCTTCATCGTCCGAACCCGCGTACGAAGAAGTCCCGGCGTGTGATTCAGGACTCGTACTCCGCCTTAACCCAAGCGTCGTGCTTAGTTTCTCAAAGGAGGACATCTGGCGGAAGTGAGTACTACGATACGAATCACCGTCGAGAGAGCCGTTCATTGGCAGCTTGACGGGATTTTGCCTCCCAACCAGACTGAAATTCCGTAGTCGCGCTAGCGCACTCTGATTTGAGGTATCCGACCTTGCGCTCAGCGCGGGTGAAGGAGGGGACAAATCAGGAAGAGGATAATCTTCTACCGGAGCTTTCCAGTAATTGAAATCCGTAAATTCTGGAGTCCACTTGCGATGAATGGGGGGAAACATTTGATCCACCAAGTCAGTCATATGAATGTACCTGCATCAAGTAAGAAACCAAGACTGGCAAGGAAGACCAAACTCACGATGACTTGTACCCAGCGAGCTCCAACAACTCCATCTTCACCTCACCAGTAGAGTCAATGGTGAAGATTTGCGCACTGGGCACGTTCACACTTCTATATGACAGCGCGTCTGTAATACGGTTTCCAAAACCAGCGTAAAATGGCTTTCGGGCAGACTCTCCAAACAACCTTTGAATATCACGCAAACATGCCATCTTAAATACTTCAGGTTTCCGCATGATTACCTCTCTGCAAAAAAAGAACTGTAAAATTAAGATGTGCCCATCTCTGTAGAAAAGGAAAAACTTGCCGATGCAACGAAGCCATTAGACGATCCGGACTCATAATGACAGGACCTTCAGGAAGCTGATAGTTGTTCTGTTTGATACCCTTGAGGTAATCGCGGGTTGCGTCCGCTTGGCCAATCGCTCGAGAAGTGAGATACATGATCTTGTATCCATTTCGAGTAATATCTGTGTAGAGCTTAGCCACACCAAGATGCGTCCAGTCCCTCCCAATCATAGCGAACACATGTCCCAAACCATCGGATCTATAAGAAGGATGTAACATTTTTAAAGATCAAATTGAGGGGCACACTTACTTTGTGATCGTTCCGTCAATATCCGAAATGACTACCTGATCTGTCGAGTCCCACACAAAGATCCTAGCTGTAGCAGCAACTGCTCCAGACGCCGATAACGAGAAGGTGATCGTATTTGGCCCTGAACGCAGATTCAGAGATTTCTATGGCAAGTAGACAGTAAGCAAGAGGGTGCCCAGTGTTAATGATGAGACAAATATCTACAAGTTGGTCTGACGTCAACCTCAGCGTCTTTGCAAATTTGCGTTTTGGAGTCATGATTTGGGAGAAACCAGGAGGGGGAGGAAGGTCATTGACAGCCAGGCTCTCCTTCCTCGATATCGACGCATGCAATTCATCGCCAAAGGCGAGTTCTGAATCCGACTTATGCCTTACTATAGGCTCTGGTTCTGGCAATCTTTTCTCCTGAGAGAAAGTGAGAGAGAATCAACAGAGGTGAATACGACACTTACGGAATGCAAAGGTACAGGTGAAGTCGTCAATCCAGGCCGACCGTCCTTAGCAGCCTCCGACTCTTTCCTCCGGCTCCTACTCCACCACTGCACCCACGAAAGCGACGTAGGCTTCTTCCCAGCGTTCATTCCCACCTGTCGGTCATCTTCCTGTTTTTTCTGCTGCTCTGGCGGCTCAGATTTCGAACGGGCATGCATCTGATTCTGATTCGGCTTGTCCTCCTCCGTGTCAGGTGGGGTCGTGTCAGGCGTGGGAGGTGGAGAGGGAGAGGCCGATATCGGTGGGGAGGCAGGTGTGGAAGAAGGAACGGATTCTGGCTGATCTTCAAGAGGGGAGGGTGATAGGGAATAGCCAGCATTGCGCTCGCGCAAGGTGGCTTGTCGCCAGTGTGCAAGGGCATCCATCAACGGCGATCCATCGTTGCGTGTCACATATCTGAGAACGTAGATAAGTATTATGCGGAAGAGGGGGCTGGAATGAAGACTGACTGTTCGACACCAACCCAGCGAATAACAAGCCGTGGATGGCTCAATATACTCTCGTCATCCAGGAACTGGCCGAAGCTAACGAGACCCTGTTCAAACAAACGCGTTGCTTCTACTTCGTCCTGCTGCCCACGTTTACTGGAAGGTGACACACGCAAACCTCCCGCTCTCGATCCGCCTCTGATCTTTCTGCCTCTGCCCTCATCCTCATCGTCTTCCACGGCATCCTCCGTTGCTGATTCGCCCGGTACCAAACTAAGCTGAAATGCCATCCGCCTCCCCTCAATTTTCAAGATAAACTTGGTGGGATCATCCTTCCTGACAACTAGCAAACCCCCCGCACCAAACTCTGCGTCCCGTGCACCATTAAAATCCTGTCGGCCATACTCCCTCGCTCCTTCATCCGGACTTGATGAACTCGCCTCAAAGTCTTCGTATTCTTTCCATCCCTTGCTATCCCTCTTCTGCTTCCTGGACGTCGGGCCTCCCTGCAAATCGGGGGGAACACTCTGGCTTCGCCCACGATCCCTAACTCGATCACGAAAATAAGAGAATTCATGATCTTCCTCCTCTTCCTCCTGCTGGTTATGCTCATCGTGCTGCAACTCGGGAAGGTGCATCCCACCAAGTCGACGAGGTTTGTTCATTCTCATGCGCTTCGCTTCCCATCCCAATTTCCCATTCAGCAGGGGCCCTCCCCCGCTGCCATTTATACGTCCACCCTTCCCAAACGAGGCCTTCATAGGAGATGGTTGGGGAAACGCGCCCCATTCCCATGAGTACTCTTGCTGGGGCGGTTGAATTTTCAATGGAGGATTTGATGACGAAGGAAGATTGCTTTCTTCTTCCATCGTGTCAGGTGGCGGCTCGGAGGTTGCCCGGAAAGAGGGGAAGGTGATTGGTTCTGGGGGTTCGGTGGATGGGGAGGTTTGCGGGGGGAGTTCGTGGTACATGGATTGTGTATGAGGTGGTGGAGGAGGACTTGGAGGTTCTACATATAAAAAACTGTCAGCATATACCTTGTTTGTAAGGCGTAACATTTACGAGTCCTGCTTCCTGAGGGAAATCTGAACTCTTCATGGTCTGGATTAGATTGTTCTCTCCTGTATCCCGAGTGGTAACCTTGTGCATCCAAAGTAACGTCTATGGAACGTTGAGCTGTACCGATGCGTGAAGAATGACCCTCTCACTGACCATGATGGTACTCGACCTCTGGAACATGAATTTGACCATTGAGTGATTTCAAAGCCTCATCAGCGCGTTTGTCCTGCTCCTCTTGTACCAGTGTATGTGATCTCAAAGGAAGAGTAGACTGCCGTAGAGTGTTACGCGAAGCCGACTTCCTTAGCGCCGCAGGAATGGTATAGGTCTGCTTCGGAGTCGTGTTCACCGGCTGCACATGCTCCGGCTCTTCCTCGCCTGATCTTGATTGACTGCCGCCCACCTGGGCATCAAGATCAAGAAACTCGGGCTCTTGGGTTTCGGGCTGCTCTCGGAGTTGTTCTTCCTCGTGTTCCTCTCCTCCGGATCCTTCGGGAGTCTTGCCCGAATCTTGCTCCAAAATGAAATGGTCAGTGACAATGTTAGGTGATGCATCGGAAGGCTGGATTATGGGACTGGTAATGAGGTCTGCAGGGATGTCGTCGTCCGTTTCAAAGACGAAGAAGGCTTCGCCAGCGTCGCCGATCTTCATATTAAACGGAATGGGGTTTCCGTTGACAAAGACGTTGACCTTGGTTGAAATGAGTAAGAAGTAGAAAATATGAGCATATTTTGCACCTTCTTTTCCCCTGGCCTGAGGACCTGCCATTTTCCGAAGCGGACATGGAAGGGAGAGCAAGCAAGTTCCGTACCTCCGTCGTCGGTGGGGCGCTGTATTACGATGACATCGATGGCGCCAGTCAAAGTTGAAGGGTTTATTGGAGGGAGTTCCTTGTAATATTGATAGGGTGCGCTAATGACATTGACCGCACCACGAATGTAGTTCATAGGTGCTCTCAGTAGGGGTATGAGGAGAAGGAGCAATAAAAGGCAACACGTGAACGTGAACGCATCATGTGATACAATATTATTGCAGATAATGATTCATTGAATGAGTTCAAAGTACAAGTACCAGTAAGTACCAGTCCTAGTGCCCATCGCCTGCAGCTTCGTGGTCGTACAACGGTCCCAGGGTAGGCTGTAGGTCTCGTCAGTAAAGTGCCATCAGCGTTTTCAATCCGCTTACTGGTGTGTTCCGCTCCCTGTACACAAAAGTTTGTGATTACCATCTTGGCCAGACGGAAACATTGCAGAACGTACCACTTGGTGCCTCCTGGCGCAGTGGGTGCTGAAAGGGCCTCGTAATCAGCTTAGCCACATAAACATACATCACAAACTTACCAATATAAGGATCGGGGTGCTTCATATTTGCGAGGTGGGCCTCAGCTTTCTCTAGGATCTCCGCCAACGCCCGAGGGTCATGCACATTCCTAGGGATAAGTCATAGTGAGTACATTGAGTGGGGATGCTAACACTTTGACGGTTCACCGGTTCCGCTCAAACTCTGCTCTGATTTGGAGAGCTTGTGGCCGCCAGAGATCCCGTCTAATAGTCCAATCTAAAGAGTTTTGGAGGTATCGTCTATAAAGGGACTTGACATAAAGCCTGTGCGCCGACGAGAACGTCGAGGTGGACATGGTAAGTGTTCGGGTGGTTACCTAAGCCAGTAAAAGTTTCCTTTGCCCCTTGTCCTGCAAGTAACTTGCAATGGACCCCCATTCACGACGCTCTCAATTCAATCAGCGTTTTCCAAAGTCAGGTCCACAAGCAAGAGCTGTAGAAATTATGAGGGATCCTCAAAAACATCCTCTCAAACATACCCAAGGTGCCTCAGCACCGTCGTCTCTCCTCATCCGTCGTCCAATCGCAACAAATTCTCGCGTAAAACAAGATCAGAATGTTCGCAGAGACATGTATCTAGCATTCGTCAACAACGCTCTCCACGAAAAGTCAATTGTACGTCCTCCCATCCATCGCGTGCCACACATTCTCACCTCGATATCTGCAGGGAAACAGCGAATCCTTCGATCAACTCGTCAACCAATTCAACTTCAAGTCATCCAACAAAGATCCTCCAACGCAACCAGCTCAGTTGAGAGTTTGGATTGCTGCTCTCTCTCACATCGTTTCACGTCTTGAGCGTACACACTCTGCACTGGTTGAAGCATTAGTAAACATGCCTTGGACAACTCTCGATAGCGCGACAGTAAAGTCATACACTGTATTCATCGGAATGCTTCTCAGTGCCCGTCCAGAGTATCTGTCTCTCGTGCTTGGCAAAATAGCTCAAGGTTTCACACATCGTGCGTCACCTTCATCTACTCGACAACCAACCTCATTAATGGGAAAACCTAAATAGAATCAGGAATTCAAGCACTCAATTTTGGCATGCCAGAAGGGTCGTCCAGTCCTCTCACTCGCCGCGTGATATACGACAGATTGCACAATCTTCTTGGTCACATTCTCTCTCTCATCCCAACTTTGCCCTCAACCCTTCAACCCCTCCTTGTTCGCCATTTTCCCCATAAACGTCAAAATCAAGTTGTACAGACGACGTACATCCGCAACCTTCTTAGAGTGTCAACATACTGCCCTGAGCTCTCCGACAAGATCTTGGCGACCATCATAGATCGCGCGATACAAATCGATGTGCGTCTTTCTCTTTTTTGGCCGATCATCAAGCGTCTAATTTCCTTCGTAGGTTGAGATTCAGGTTGAAATTGAAGAACTAGAAGAGGAAGAAAATATACAGGATCAGGATGTGTTCGAGATTGATCCATTTGACGTCGTTGTTGGACAAGAAGGGGACAATTCCGACTCTGAGGAGGAAGACGATGAAGAGGATAACTTCAGTGATCTTTCCTCAGATGCAGGTGACTTGGGAGACAGTGAACCTCAAGTAGCTCTACACACGAACGTGAAACATATCCAGGACATGGTCAAGAAGCTCGATGCTATTCTTACTCTTATATTCCAACATTTCCACCGCACTCATACCTCCCTATCAGCTTCCTCATCCTCGAATACCCCCCACCTCTCATCTCCTGCTGAACTACTTCCATTACCTCCATTACCCTCCACCCTCACCAGCCCACTAACACCGTCGTTCGACGGTTTATTCTCTCCACCACCTGACCTCGCCGAACCTCCAATACCCAGTTCTGCAGGCCCCGCTCAGTCATCAAAATCTAGCTCCCTACGTATACAGTTCCATTCCTTGCTCTCCATCTTTGACCGCACCATTCTCCGAACGTTTAAATCACGCTATACACAATTCCTCGTGTTCTGGTACACATCTCTTGACCCAGAATTCGCGGACATCTTTCAAGGGATGCTCGTCGATCGGGCTCTGTTCTCCTCCAATCCCACGACCTCCAATCCCAACTCCTCCGCCAGCAACTCAGCAACAACCCCAGAACTTACACGAGCAGCAGCGGCATCTTACATTGGTAGCTTCGTGTCACGAGCAACTTTTGTGGACGGCGAGGGAGCGAGGAGGGTAGTTGCCGTGTTGTGTGAATACCTTCAAGCTCATCTTGACGGCGTGGAGGAGGCCATCAAGCTTCATGGTGGTGACTGGGTAGGAGGTGCGCAGCATGCTGTTTTCTATGCTGTTGCGCAGGCTGTATTTTTAATATTTTGTTTTCGGTGGCGGGATCTTGTGGAAGATGCAGACCTTGATGACGAGGTTGGTGTTGCGTTCAAAGGGCTCAGGTCGAGCAATGTGAGTGGGTTTAACATGTCGGGGAAGAATAAGTGGATACCTGAGTTGAATGTGTTAAAGAGGGTTGTGATATCTGTATTGAATCCGTTGAAGGTACAGTTCTCTATCTTCCCAAAAAAAAACCACTCATTTTTGTTTTTATTCTTTGTAGGTCTGCTCCCCCAACGTGGTGATGCAGTTCGCTCGCGTTGCGCATCACACTGACTTCATATACTGCTATACAATTCTGGAGTCCAATAAACGATCAGAGTACGGCCCCTCGCCTAACTCTAACCCGAATGCCAACGCCACTAACAAACCACCATCTGTCCTACTACGACACGAGCCCGTCGATGCTGAGCTGAACACGTTTTTCCCTTTCGACCCCTATCGCCTCCCCAGATCAAACGTTTTTATTCAGGGAGTGTATAGAGAATGGGCGGCCGTTGCGATAGACGACGACGACGACGACGATGAGGATGATGACGAGAATGAAGACGAAGATGAATGCAAAGACAAAGACGACCTGGGAGGCAGCGGATACCTGAACATTCCGCAAGCTTCACGAAGCCAGGATGGGGACGATGGCGGGCTAGGAGCATCGTTGGGAGGGATGAGCATTAGCCCAAAGGTTCGATGATGGACTTGACATGATTCTATCTTTCTTTTTTTTCGCTCAGCATGGATGACGGTTTTCTACATTGCTATACTTTAGTACCTGCTTATAAATGTCGTTTTTAGATTTTTCCCGGCACGTGCTCTGATCGCGTCTTGGTGGTCATCAAACCTGTCGTCCGAAAGATCGTTTCTCCTTTCCCTTGTCTGGGAACAATGATGATAGGAGTTGCGGATTTGGATAAAACCTGGCTCCTCATACACCCTTGTACAAGTTTGGCACATTGAACGAATGCCTGGCCCTTTTCTATAAACATCTATCTCAGCTTTTACGAGCCCACAGCGTCCGTATGCGCCAAATACGTCACCCACATTTTCGCCTCCTTGCCCTCCTCCCCATTCTTGTCGTGGAAGTCCCGCCTCCCCCACTGCATCGCTTTCTTCATGCGTCTCTCCGATCTTGATGTATCGGTCGCGCTCGCAGCGATGACACTCCTGCGTCGATACAAGCAATACGTCCCACACTGTCTCATACGGCGACAATGCACACCGCTTATTCATCACCTCCTATATTCTCGCAAGCAAGGTCATTCGTGACAAACCCCGTAAAATGTCCTTCTGGCAAAATGTGTCTGGGAAAAAATACTCTTGTGGAGATTTGGTTCAAATAGAGAGTGAATTATGCATGGTTCTTAATTTGGAACTGCAGATCGACAAAGCGATGTACACCTCAAGGTCGTGGTTGATGTTGCTGTTGCAGATGGTAGCCAGGCTTTCTGACATTGGGAAAAACTATCATGTTCCCTCGTCGCCTCCACCTTTTGAACCCATCTCTACAGTGTTTTCGCTTGGTAGTATGAATGCACCCTCATATTTGCATGGCGCTGTCACTCCATTCTAGCGTTTCTCGCTGACGTTTGAGGCCGAGCATGGGATCTCTCTACTGCGACTCCCTTTAAAGCGTCTGATCAAGGACAAGTCTCTTTCCTTCAACTCACACAAATCCACTCTTTTGCGATAAGTATCAAAATAATGTACTTGTATTACAAATACATTCGAAATGACATTCCTTACCGTGACACTGATTTATCGATACGTTCGTGGGTG
Organism: Laccaria amethystina LaAM-08-1; assembly: GCA_000827195.1. Classification (NCBI taxonomy): domain Eukaryota; kingdom Fungi; phylum Basidiomycota; class Agaricomycetes; order Agaricales; family Hydnangiaceae; genus Laccaria; species Laccaria amethystina. The sequence continues at coordinate 225,476 of KN838567.1, read as the reverse complement.
ACAGAATGTTTGGTTACCGTTTTTACATTTGAGTTTGAAAAGGTTTGAGCGTCGACGGAATCGTAATGGCTCCACTAACTTATAAAATTTAAATTCAAATAGATAAAGCACATCTGGTACGTATGTGTAGATGGCAGTAGAAGCGTCAATTATCAAATAACCGGCTTTGAGGTCTGCCACCAGCATTAGCTCCGTCAAGGAAAATTTTGCTCAAAGGTCGAGGTCTACTCCTCCGCTTCCCTTCTCTCATACTACGGATGGCTTGGTCCAGATCTCCACGCCCAACAGAACGTTTGCCGGCCGCGTAACCTTGTGAAGGCGGTCTCAAGGTCGAATATGAAGTTTGAGTCGAAGGAGGAACTTGCAAAGCCACGATCGTCTTAGTGTGTGTTAGTGTAAGTAAATTTAGCACAGAGAAATGAAAACTGACCCCTGCGCTCACAGCAGGCTCGACCGTCGGCATGGAAGGTATTGAAACTGTCTTCATGACCTTAGCCTCAGCATCATGAACCTCCAGTGCACATTTCTATTCACAAATGTCAATCTAGTCATTTCCAGGCAAGCCGTGATTCTCGACTTACCTGAAGCGACGACGAGAATGAAGCTACTAGCCCAAAGAAATCTTCCGGCTTGGGCGCTTCTGGGGAGTTGGGATCTTCACCATAATACCTCAGGAGTGACTTGAGTTCTACTTCAATCGTGATACCCATGTTTTTTAATGCGCCGACGATGGGTCCAGCTTGTTCGGCATAGGGCTATTCAAGTAACAGTGAGAACATCTTGTTTCCAGACGATGTAAGTGGAAGTCACCGTCATAATCTGTATGAATCGATCGTTACTAGGTAAATCTCTGGATTCCCGAAGCTCGACTTTTAGCTGATCAAGTCCTGACACGAGTGCGTTGACGGATTGAGTAGTCGTTTGGACCGATACTGTTTTGACGTGATTAGAGGCATTTCTGTGCTGCCAGAGACATCTCCTCACCCCGACCGGCCGCCTCAAGGCTCGGCAACTCCTCGATAAAGGTGGTTAGTGATGGATCCTTGCGCATAAGGACCTTGGCAAGGTAGTGCAGGAGAGTGGGGCATCCCGGCCCTCCTCTGGCGGTTTTTGTTTCCTTCATCTAACGATTTTCTTTTGGTAAATTGCCAATCTCAGGGCGTCCTGACGTACCTTTAGCAAGGATTCAAGCTGAAAACCTCGAGCACCTCCACGGAAGGTGGATCCGTTCAAAGCATTCCCGACAGCCAAAGAAACCTGAAGCTTTATCAGTGATGGCTTTCCCAAAATCCAGAATCCGCTTTCCCACCTGCAAAATTTGCTTGAACTTCGAGGATGTGCGGAGTTCTTGGGAGGCGTCTCTCAGAGTATTTAGATCCGGTCGAATTTCTTCAATATCAAGATCTAGCTTGCGACGGTATAGCATGCATTCGAGACGCTCTGAGAGGCGAGGAATTGTGATGATCTAGATTTGAGATAAATTGGGAACGTCTGAATTTTTTGGTTTCATACTTGATTAAAATACTGATCCGCCTTAGCGAGTTTTCCAATTTCGTCAAAGTTCTTAATTCTTTGAACCTATGCAATGATGAAGAAATAAGGAAACACGGGACGGAATGAATGTACCTCTTCTGATGTTGGCAATTGCTTGCTGATGGCCTTTAGATCGTCAATGGACAGCTTTTCATCGTCAATTTCCAACAAAGCCCTCCGTATTTCAGGATACTCCATTTTAATACGCGAAAGCATGATAGCTATAATAATCGGAGACGTTAATCACGATCCGGGGAGATAAAAAGAAAGCAAACCAATATTGTTGGCCCTACTAATATCCAAAAGTGTTGTAACGTTTTGCCTCCGTGGTCTGACTAGTTGTGACGGCGTAGAGGGTGCGTTATCGATTATGAAAGTCGTCTCCAGGTCAGACAGATCAAACTGAATGCTAGGCGATAGCTCATTCCAGACGGTAGCTGCCACGGAGGGTCCGGATATCTTGTTCCAGAAGAAGGGTCTGAGACGTTTACTTGGCTTGCTGACCTTTAGATTGCCGCCTGTTCTTGGTGGTCCTGGGGGAGGAGGTGGGGGTCCACCAAGCGGTGGAAGGGGTAAACTTGAACTACCGATTGACGAAGCGGGCGGCGGCGGCGGTGGCGGAGGTGGTGGTGGAAATGGCGAGCTATTATTACCGAGTAGTGCGGGAGGCGGAGGCGCTTGGAGAGAGAGAAGTGGAGGTGAATGAGGAGGAATAAGTGGAAGTGAATGAAGTGGGAAAAGTGGGGGTGGAAGCGGAGGCGGAGGCGGAGGTGGAGGAAGCGGAGGGAAAGATGCTTCATCATGGTCCGAAGCAGCCTCAGAGACTGGCTTTGGAATGGATTCGGAGTCTGGTGATGTAGGTGGCAAAGGCAGATCTTGTAGCATGTCGCGTGAAGAGTCTTTCGAGGAGCCGACTGCATGGGATAAGGCAGCAAGTATTCCTGGTTGTTTGGGCCTGGTTGGAGGTGGAGGAGGGGGAACTTTTTTAGCCTTAAATTCTCGTTCTGTTTTCGGTTTGGAAACCAATTGAGCTCTAAGCTGTGACACCTCAGCGATCAGAGAAGCAATCTGATCATCCTTTTGGGTTAAACGCTCAATTGCGCGATTGGCGATGAGCTGTGCATCCATCTCAGCCTCTTTGTTCTCCTCACGAGCCTCTTCTCTCGAGAGAAACCTGGTATAGACTGATTCCAGCGCTCGCTTGAGGTAAGCAATTTCTTTGTCTTTTCTACCCAAACCATTTTCAAGCTCTCCATTCTGTCAATTATAAAGAGGAGGTAAACAAGATACGCCATCAGCAATGCCTTACCTTAAACTTCAGCTTGGCGACCTCATCCATAAGGGTGTTCCACTTGATTCGATCGCGTTCCCGCTTTGCGCGATCATCCTAGTTGGACGTCAAATGGTAAATCTGTTCCGCAATCAATAAACGTACAGCTTCCCGTCCTTCACCCGGATTTTGAGCCTTATATCTATCAAGCTCAGTCTGAAGCTGAAGAACTTGCTTCTCCTTCTGCACTAGGCGTTGAACCAGACCATGAAAGTTCTATGGCAGAACCAGTCATTGTCAATGGCATCATGCTCTGAGAACTGGCTTGCCTCAGAGCCGGTCCTTCCACCAGCCTTTGCATGAGGAACTGAGATTCCAAGAGGAAAAGATTTCAATGTATTTATCTCAGCAATCTGCTGATTTAGCTCGTTGCGCAGTTCCGTTCGCTAATATGAGCGACGTTAGAGGCGAAACATTCTTAATTAAACGAATGAACCTACCTCCTCGCTAAGTTCCTCGACTTGGGTACGCAACGACTCCAGTTCTCCTTCCACGACATCCCTTGAATCATGCTCCGAAGCAGGTTTTACTTCTAATTCTTGACCAGTAATGTCTTGAACAGAAGACATGAAATGCTTCAAAAAAGTATGCCAACTTTCATCACTTATATCAAGAGTAATAGTCAGTGCTGAAGGTCCAGCGGCCAAAAGGGGAAATCATCACAAATTCTCGAGCATTGCTGCTTGTTCGACGAAGCGATCCAGGATAATAAACAAATCGGCCTTGAGCTGTCTGGAATAATGGTTTATTTTAGTGTTGATGTGGAAAAGATCATAGAAGGCGTACATGCCAACATCCCGTTGTAATAGCAGTCCGTAATGTTTCAAAATATCAACCATCATGGGATATAATTCGCCGTGTTGTTTGGCTAGCTGTATGAGGTCTTGGAAAACCACCTCAGAATCCGAACATGTCCGCTGGTGAGCTTTGAGTCCTTGAGACATCAGGGTCCGGGTACGTTCGCGAACGTCTTCTTCATCCTCGAATTTTTCCTCCGAATAGACATCAAGTTGAGTCAACAAGGAATCTGGAGGTTTGATGTATCTCAAAGTCTGCGAGAAAACCACCTATCCGAACCGATAGAAATAGGTATATCAAATCACGTACCACTATGACTTCATTTAGCCCGCGTCTACCAAATTCTTCGCGAAGCATCATTCGCTCTTCAAGCGATTCAGGAGAGTTCGCCAACGCATTTATTAGAGCCATGGAAGCCGTGCGTGCTTCCCATACACCCTCTTTTTCATTGCCAAAACTGACCCCGTTATCGCTCTCGGAATCAATGTCCACGTCGGGAAGACGAAGAGAGGCAATCAACGTTTCAAAACGAAAATTCTCTTCGAACGCAATCCGAAAATCTGACATGGCTGCAAGGACGGCCCTGTGCCCTTCAGTGAGCGAAAGAATGCATATAGCCGCGAGAAGTTCTGAGGCCAGCGTGTAGACTTTGAGTGAAAGGGTGTGCAAGGAGTACGAAATGTGGGTAATAACGGTCGGAGAAGACAGAACTTCGTCAAAGCCAGGCTGTCAAACGGTGAACATCATATCCTACTTTAGTGAGTTTAATTATGCTACTTACCTCAGTGTTAAGCAAAACTCGGAGACATTTGATCAACTCTAAATGTACCGTCGTTTCTACCTCGTCGAGTCGTTTTCTCTTGCCGCCCTTCCCTACTAAGCCTGCTAGCAACATGCCGATAGCTTCAAGTCCTTTTTGGTTGTGCACAAAATCCTCAATAAAAGCGAGTTTCGCCGTTGATAGATGGACGCGTAGACTGATGAGGTGCTTCACCAGCTTCATATCGGAAGGCTTTCCGATACAAAGGGCGTCTATGTACCATTTGGCCGAATTCCCAGATTCTTTCTTGCCACTCTTGTCTCCTGAAGCAGTTTTTTCGCCTCCAGAAGATGTCCACCAACTGCTCCAGAGACCACCAGTAGTTTGGACTTGGATTGGTTGCGCTTCCTCAACAAATTCAATAGTTTGTGATTTCCCTCTGCCCGGAGAACCTCGGCTAGCCGTGTTAAACTCTCCATTGAAGTCACCGGTAACTGCCGAGGCAACAGTCGGGGCGGCGCTGGGGACTCCCCAACCAAAAATAGAGAAGCGGCGGGGCAGATTGGGGTCACCAGTTAGTTGAGGGATGAGTCGGGGAAGTAGGCTTGCAGCACTTGATGGGCCATATGTCACAGAGTGGGGTGGATGCTTGGTGTGAAGAGTCGCTTCCGCATCCGAAGGTTGGCTGGAGGACCGGAATTGGCGATTTTGGCGAAGTAGATACGCTTTACGATCTCGTGTGAGTGCATACATTGCAGATCGTTTTTCACCTTTCAAACCAAACTCGTCCTGCAATGGAACAAATATTAAATAGGCTCGAAAATGTCGTGCGGAATATATACCTACCAGCATTAACTCGAAGGCAGTATCAAAATCATCCAAGTTGTCCTCGTCAGCTGAAGCCGTGGTCTGGACTCCATCTTGCATGTTTTCCGCCAGGGATTCGACCAGCCTGGGCTCGCTAACACTCTTTTTGTTGTCAGAAATAAAAACGGTACTGTGTCGGGCCGTCGTGGGTGACGTAGGCCGAAGCCACCCTTCAAACATGCTGGAAAGACGGCCTTGGGTGACAAGGCCACGCTGTTCCATAGTCTCCGCTGCTGCGGGATGACGTAGGTGCGATTCAGCTTTCCCAGCTAACTTCGTGGTCCCCTCGTCTTCGTCTTCCTCGTCAGATTCTTGAAGAGCGGCAAGTCGCCTGAGAGTCGCTTCTGAGGGTTCAGAGCCAGCGGTAGGAACAACACGAGAGTTTGTACGGCGATACCACTCATCAGGAATACAAAATCGAAGTATCCGGTGTCCTAAAGACCCGAAAGGATTTGGTGAAAAGGGGAAGCCTAGAATTTCGTAGATGAGAGAGGTCCCCGGAAGTCTTGTGGACCCTGGGAGAGTAAAATTCAGCAAGTCATTCGATACAGGTATAGATAAAACTGACTTTGCGAATCCCTGTCTATCCAAGCCTCCTCCAGGACGTACTCGACTTTTCCTCCAGGAATGGGCAATGATCTCGCCAGACCAAGTTCCTCGATCACAGTGTGGATTACGTCGGATACTGTCATTGTCCTTGATATAAAAACTTTGTATTCAAACCCATCGTGAATTTCTGGGACCCTAAGGAAAGCCAAAGAACAAGATAACTGAGGGTGGAGAGAGACCAATCGAAGTACAGGGTTGTGCAGGTGTGCAGTCATGGGAAAGGAAGAGAAATGACGCTGAACGTACTCAGACTTCGCGGGAGGCGCATTTACCAGTGGCGCAACCAGCGTACTACTTTGTACGGTGCCTACAGGATGGATCAATTTAGATGAGCTGAATTGATGAATATGAGCTTACCATCCCCGAGACTCAGGAGTTCGTCCTCCTCCCAAACCCTGCCACTCTGTTCTACTCTTATTCTCTGCAGGGCCCACCCATGATCCTCGAGATCCCCAAGTATCTGCTCTTTTACGCCTGGCATATTAATAAGAGTGTCGATGACGTTCCAAGCATTTCCCTCGTGGGCAACCTCAGCGAAGACAAGGGAGCCTGTAGGAAGGATAGTCGGCACTATTAATGGATTTGTGAGCATGGAGGTCGCAGGCTATTGATGGTTTCTACAGTCTGGAGCAAAATATTGGTGCACAGTGCGAATCAAGATGCCGTCCTACAGGTGGTCAGTGATGGCGGGGCTGACGCCGAGAAATTGTTATCCGGGCGTGCCTCTTGGATTCTTGGGACAATTGGGGAGTCCGAGACGAGGATTAATTGTGGTATAAGCAATGTATAAATGTTGGCAAGGTATAAATGGTCTTTGGAGCATGGTTGCGCTCTTGTCGATAGCACGCCCACGTGGTGACACCCGAAAATCACGCCTTGACGCGTGAGCTTCCCAGATTTGGACAATAAATTCAACGCGCCTCGCCTAGAATTACATATACATCTACAATACATCAAAGCAAAGGTATAAAAACAAAAAGGTGACACCGATGGTTTATTTATTTAAATCTATGGAGCTGAGGCCAAGGACGACCCTTCTGTGTCGACCGACGGGTGTACCATATAAAATACACGCATATTCTCCCCATCCAATATCGCCGATGATGGTTGGGTTTCAGTTTCGGAGGGGAGAGATTCTTGGACATCTCCTTTAACAGCCAAAAGGTAGTTATCCTATAAAAGGAAATGTAAGCATCAACACGACATATGTAACGTCGATCTGACCTTCAGCAATTTTCGGAGCATTTTGGTTATAAGCTCCTTCTCAAACTCCAGCTCTTCTATATCCTGAACAGATTCCTCCTTCTGCTCCAGATACCAATCAACGAGTTCATCATGATCCAGACCCACTCCCATTCGTCGTTCGTGCTCCTGCAGATGCAGGACAATCAAGCTCCGCAGGGTCATGTATTTGTCGTGTGTAATAACCATACGCCGCTTTGGTAGCGCTGCCTGCTGTTCACTCTCAGGAGCTGCGGTAGCCGCCTGTGATGATGGACCTAGAAGAGAAGCGTCTTGATCAGCATCCCTCACTCGAATACCGTTTAGCGGCATAGTCTCGTCCATTGCATCTGTTTCTTCGACCATCATGGGTACGTCCTCGCCATCTGTGTCGTTCACAGAAGTGGGTGCGTGCGGTCGTCCTTTGTCGCGTTCACCCTCGAGTTCCTCCTCATCAAAGTCAATGTCATCTTGCTCAACATGGATAATAGATTGCCGCAGCAGAGTGTACGCTTCGCGAACATACGCAGGAGTTATCTGTGATTCTTGTGAATTTGACGGCTAGCTAATCGTTTTATAAAAATTTACCTCATTGGTGCAATTCGCCCGAGCGATCGCCTCCGAGAGACGAATCATACTTTCCAATTGCCTAACGGTAATCCGGTATGAGTTCCTTGAATCGTCTTGTCGAAGTATCCTATATTTTTCCACCAACACATCCGCGGCTTCTCGTGACATCTACGGAAGAGATCAGCAACGATTATACACCCGAAAACGACTGGGAAAGTACTTTGGGGTTGAAAGTCCTTGCGTAACGGATGTACCTCTGCAAGGTTTCTGTGCTGAACTCGGGATTGATGGCATCATCTTGGAATCGATGTACATTGACAATGTGTTTCGCAATATTGAGATCTGTCCTCTCGTCGCACTCGTCTAGGACGACGAAGAAGAGGTCGAATCGACTCATGATTGGAGCGCTCATTTGGACATTTGCTCGAAGCGACTTTTTGCGATCGTATCTGCCTCCTATAGGGTTCGCAGCTGCAAGAATGGACGTTCGCGCGTTCAATGTCGCGTGAATACCCGCCTTTGCGATGGATATAGTTTGCTGTTCCATTGCTTCATGGATGGCCACTTGATCGGAGATGTCCATCTTGTCAAACTCATCAATAGCGCAGATGCCATTGTCGGCTAACATCAGCGCTCCAGCCTCAATTGTGAAGTCACCCGTTTCTTCGTCTTTGACCACAGCCGCGGTGAGACCAGCCGCAGAGGAGGCCTTACCAGAAGTGTAGACCGCTCGAGGAAGGAAAGAGCAGACATATCTGTAGCTGAGTCATTAAGAGCCACACGTAGACACGATATTACTCACTTCAGAAATTGGGACTTTGAAGTGGACGGATCACCAACGATACATATATTGATGTCTCCACGAAGGTTCATGCCCTCTGATGTCTGCTTGTGTACACCTCCCATGAGCTGTAACAGAAGCCCTTTCTTCACTATTTCGTGGCCATACACTGTCGGTGCGATACTTTCGACCAAGCGAGAGTAAATGTGTTCTGACTCAATCATGTTGCGGAGCTCGTCGTATTCTGGCCCTGTGAGAGACTCAATGAACGCCTGCCCGCTGTCCTCTCCCATCTCTTGCTCCCCCCGAATGTTTGTGCCACCCTGTTGATGCGATTAGGCTTCGACAATGCTTTGACATCTAAAGCACTTACCCGACCATCAGAGTCGTGAACCATACATGCCAAGAATGCAGTCTTATATTGCAAATCTCGAACACCGAGACTTTTCAGTCCAGTAACCCCGTTACCACCTACACCACCAGTCGCTGTGTTGCCCGCTTTGGTTGCTTCTCTCTGCAACTCCGCTTTGTTTCCCCCGGGAAGGCCAAGTTGGCTAACATCTGGCACGACAACAAAAGCCCCAGTAAAGGTACATTTGTCTCCAGCTTTGGCCCGCTCAACCATCTCAGACCGAAGAATTACATCCAGAGAACGAGGCATAGAACCCGTGGGTATTTCTGAAGGATTTTCTTGGATGCGGACCTTTTGCCAATCAGTAAATTTCGAGGTGTCGATTTGGAGTTGCCATGCGATGCGGTTACCACATAAAGCATTTGGACAGAGTGAAGGCTTATGGACAAGATAAGACAGATGTATCAAGTTTTGTATAGCAACTCACCTCAGTGTACTTGAATTGTTGCTCAACATCATGCACGACACCATTGCAAACTTCACAGGTGAAGCTTCCGAAGAGGAGCTCCGGTCGAACCTCGCTGGTCCGGGTGACTGTACCACTGATGCTCATAAGTGTCCCGATCTTGTCCGTCCTCAGATCTCTAATACCAGATACCAGAGGCAAATGATAAAAGGCGATGTGGAACTCGCGCGACAGAAGATTTGCTGAGTCCGTTGTGGCCGCAGTGGGATTGATCTTGAGGTATTCGGGTTCGTATTCGGCTACAAGGTTGAGAAGGGCGCGTCGTAAATAAGGTAGAAATCGATTGTATTGCTTTTGTATTGCATCTGCGAGGACGTCATCGCGTAAAAGGAGGTGCCCGTAGTCAACGTAGAGAGTGGTAAGACTCCATTGTTTCATCGTGTGAATTTGCTCGATGTATATCAGTTCGCCTTCTCCCATGTCAGGCGCGTCTCCGTCAGATCCTGGAGTAGCTGCGAGGGCGACCTCTTCTGTGAAGCTTAATGGAAGTCAATAGCCGTACGCGTCGAGATCGTCAACCGACTCACGTCTTTAAGAACGTTTCAAAGCTTTCCGCTACGCTTTCTCCCACAGCATCTTTTACGAGTGGAACCTCCCCATTAGCCTGTGTACGCGGTCTTCTGCGTTTTCGACTCGGTGCGCCCGTACCAGGCTCCCCATCTTCTTCGTCGTCTTCCAGAGTTAGGGCACCAATGGTGGGTCTGCGAGGGGTACCACCACGAACTGAATCGACTGGATACGGAGCGCTGCTTGGAGGAAGGGACGACGGCATCGCGAGCGGGGATGAAGGGCCTTCAGAATCCATGTTTGCGGAAGATTTCAGCCTAGTTGTGATGAGGACTTGGACTCGGACGCGACAAGAGGTAGAAAATGATGAGGCGTGTGTCACATCACGCGTGTAGGGCAGGTAATTTCGTGTTGTGTGTGACGTATTCAGGTCACGGGTTTTGCTACATTTATTTTACGATCTGCTCCATCGTTCCTACAACTCCCATCATATGCACGACCTCGACCCGCTCGACCCCGCATACGTTGCAGATGTTCTTTCACGGCCTCCGTTCGTCTCAATTCCCGGCGTAATAAATGTTCGAGACCTTGGTTCCTACCCCTCAGCAACATATCCTGGACGGATAACAAAGCCAGAGTATCTGTACCGCTCCGCAGAGCTCTCTGGAATTACTCCAGAGGGTAAGGTTATTTTATGGATGCCTTATATTTTCACACTTGACATTTTCATAGGGAAAACCAAGTTACGGGAACTCGGTGTCTCTAAAGTCTTCGACTTACGATCCGACACTGAAATCCGAAAGTATAACACTCCACTTCCCGTGATCGATGGCGTAGACATTTTGCATACACCCGTCTTCCAAACTGCAGACTACAGTCCGGAGATGATGGCTAAGTGCGTACGTGATAGCACCTTTCCGGTAATTGGCACACCAATACCCATGTGATTTTGGTCGATAGGAGGTATCAATTATACGCAAGTGGTAAAACAGAGGTCAATTCCAACTTTTACTTAGTTATCTGAAGATGCTGACAGCGTAAAAAGGCCTTCATGGAGCTATACTCTCAAATATTAGATCATGGTGGCCACTCGTTCGGCGCCATCCTTCGCCATGTGAGAGATAAGCCCACGGAGCCCTGCCTATTTCACTGTACAGCCGGGAAAGATCGAACTGGACTTATAGCCGCTATTTTGCTGAAGGTGGGCCACTTTCAACACACTTCGCCCTCTCCTCACCGCGTATGCAGCTCGCAGGCGTGGACGATGAAGCGGTCTCTCGTGATTATGCCCTTACTCGTGTTGGCCGGGAGCCTGCCCGCGAAATGATAATGGCACGTCTGGCCAAAGAGCCGTTATTTGCCTCGAACAACGAGGCTGCTCTCAACATGTTTACTTGCCGGTGTGTAAACTTTCAATTCTGATGTGTATCTGACTTCAACAATTTTATTTAGTCACGAGACAATGATAGCCTTCCTTGAGCTGCTGGAAAGTAAATACGGCGGAGCAGAGGGATACATCAAGCATTACGTCGGGCTCTCTGAGCACGACATTAATACTATTCGGAATAATATCCTGGTTCCTGGTGATTCGAGGTTATAGACGATGTCAACGACAATTAAACAGGATATCTTCCAACGGATGGCCGACAGTCATAGTTCGAACGATTAGTGTAGAATACTATTCACAGCAAAGAACGTCATTATCATCATTATCACGTAACTTAGGCTCTCCTCGTCAAATCGATAGGGCGACGTTGCCTTTGCGCCTGCGTCAGCGCCGCCGCCGCATTCGTGTTGCTGGACGTAACACTTGCACCACTCTGGGAAGGTATTATTCCCGTCAATCCACTTGGAACCCTTGCCTTCGGGTTCAAAGGCGATAATGCCCCGCCCTTGCTGGCAACAGGTGCTGGGGACATGGGGTTTGGTAACTCTCCACCCGTAACTCTTCGACGCATGGGTGGGCGACCGGTTGTTGGTGCACGTCCTGATCTCTCGCCTATCATTTCGCTTAGCTTATCCAGTTCAGGAAACCCCGAGATCGTCGACGTATCTGCACCAAGTGCCTGTCGTCGAGCTTTTTCATGTCTAGCTTGCACCGAACGGAAATGGAGGAGCAGCTCTTGCCACTTGATGTCGTCGCGACCAATCTTTGAACGACTGGATATAGGACCTATCGCTCTGAAGGAAGTCAACTGAACAATGGTCTGCCCAAAGTTACGAACCAGGACGCTTACGGCTTAGGAGCAATGTGTAGGAACCCTGCAGAATTAACTGCATTGAGCCGATTTCGCAGTGAGACGAATGCAGTGCTTTGTGGCAACAGCATCAACAACCCATATAGACACTTGAAGAGATACGGATATCTATCTGGTTCCAGCAATTGTAGTCGAATGTCTGCAAAGAGTCAATTTTAGAACACGGGAGATGTATGGATTTCTGACATGTGAAGACCGGTGATTCGATGAGTTGCACAAGCTTATCGACTTGTACAAGCATCGGCACAGTTATTTCTAAATCAGCACTGTATAACCAAGGTAAGTAGGAGTCTTGCAGAGCTCTAAATACCTTACAAAATGTAGAGCAGATTCGATGCATGTTCATAAGCTTGAGCGAGCAGGCAGAGGGAAAAGACAGCGACCGCGTTGTGACACCATGATCGGTAAAGCGTCGTGAACAGTGCTTGGCCATCTTGCTGGCCAGGGTATTCGTCAGTAACTATGAAATGATGTACACAACCTAGACGAACCCGAGTTTCTAGGCTTTTCAGCCGTTTCCGAAAATCCGCAAGTTCGGGAGATGTGATGAGGATGATGTTCAACTTCTGAACAATGACACTTGCGAATTCGAGATCCTGTTAAACATCGAAAAAGCTGCCCATAGTCGAACGTTGAGTCGCTTACATCTTCCTTCTCCAAGATTTCTGCAAATGTGCGGTAAATCTTCTCCGTGTTCAAATTGAGGCATAGCTGTCTGATGATGAGGCTTCCTCTCGTTTCCAGCAGCCGCCGATCGGTGCTGAAGAGCTCCAAAAGATTGATCATAAACGCTTTGAAATAATTCTCTTCTGAACTAGAGGATATCTGTGCCAGGAGTTGCAAATCATGTTTTATCACCTTGGAACAACGTCAATTAACGAGATAAATGGTAATGCTTTAAAATGGTATACCTCCTCTGAACTATCAGATAGCGTCTTGAGTAAAGCCGGAAATGTCCCGTCGTCCATGGCGAGGATCTAAACTGGTAATAGCGATCAACGGAAAGATTTTACTTGTAAAGCATACCTTCTTGGGAGCCTTTTGGTGTAGCATAATCAGCCATTTCAATGCAGCTACCCTCGTTTCTTCAAACTCGCTCAAAAACTGAATTGTCAGCTCATTCACCGTGGCCTGGTAATCGAACAGATCCAATTCCTCTTGGTGTTGTGAACCAGCGAGGTTGCCGTTCATTCCGGGCTGACTGATGAGCGAAACTGGCGAATGCGGTCGACTGGGTTCTGAGTTGGATGCGGATATTTCTGCTACGGCAGCAGGTCGGGGGGTAAGCGAGAGCTCTGCATTGCTAGTCCGATGGCGTTGAACGGGAGGTATGTCCGGAGGGATATCAGGGGATGCGACGACCTCTCTTGATGTTTGGCTGACTTGACTACCAAGTGTAGATTGTCTTGAGTTGGTCGTAGACGTTGTAGGTGTTGGAGATCTAGGAATCCTGCTTGGTTGTGGTCTCTCGGCGATCGGCCGTGTGGGGGGTGGAGTTTCAAGGGGAGAAGGGAGATTCTGAACAACATTCAGCAACAACTTGTTAGTGCGGATAGCAGCTGATTGAATCATAGCAACATGGTGGGCGAGGTTGGGCAAAATGGCAGGGATGAGCCGGGGTGTGAAAGGAACCATGACATCCTGTGCAAAGGTAAGAAATTCTGCTAGCCATCTCAAAGCCATAGATTGCTGAATTTCATCGTCTATCGACGGGGTAAAAAGTGGATTAGCAGAACTAACCAAAGAACTCACGTTCTCCATCGAGTTGCTGAATTAATATTTCGATAATCGAGGCGAAATCAATTTGGACACCTTGCCCAGGTATCCATGCTGTCAAGAAGGTAAATCCTCTGAAATGTTGGAGGGGCATGACTTCAATTACCTCCGGTGTCACGGTCGTTGATCTCTGGCGAATAATCTTCCTTTATTGCGGACTCGCTATCCTGATGCGACTGGTCGTCATTCTCCGGAATAAACAAAGCACGTTCAGCATTTTCCAGTGTAAGATCGGGTAGCTTTTCGAGGGTCGCGTCGGCACGTCGTGTAAACTCAACTGAACTCCTCAAGGCATATTGGTCGAGTTGCCGAGAGACAACTGTCACATCGCGAATCTCACGGAGGAAGTCAGCTAATAGATTTTCAGTCGCAACTCGCACGTCTTCTGTGGGATCCGAAAGATATTTCCTGTATGGACTGTATTAAGAGGAAGAAAAATCGAAATATAGTTGTCGAATCACGCACAAAAGACCGTCCAGAAACTCAGGAAGGTACGAAATCAGCTCCAACTCAGGAACTGAATCCAGTACGTTCATCCAAGATACGAGGTAGCTTCTTGTAAAGGGGCTAACAACGTAGATACGTTCCCGGAGTAGCGGGATAAAGTGCGCCAGCGAGAAGGCTTTCTTCGCGCCTTCTCCAGGCAGCCCATCTGGCAGAGGAACAAGCACCCCAACCGCTTCGTCTCTGTCGTCGCGTACTTTCTCCGTTTCGGGATAAAGGGGAATATACACGGAAGCGGATTCCGCAACGATGTCCTTCAACAGTCGATCAAGAAGTTCAGCACCATTCTTGACAGAGAGCTCAGAGTCGGCTGCTAACTGGGTCGGATGAACAAGTGCGATGAAATGGTAGATTTCAGTTGCTTACCTTGCTCAGGGCATCGAATATGTCGTTGAAGTATACCAGAACCTCTCCCTTCGACACTTTGGCGATGTTGTATAAGCATTCCGCAGAAAAATACCTGATCCTATTCTCTGGATCGACAAAACAATCAAGCAACTGCCTGACAAATTTTTCCATGTAGGGAGCCACGTCTACGCCCAATGCTATCGCGGTACCAGCTAAACCGATGAGTCCGCCATTCCTAATGTGGAGAGGGTTCGCGGTGTTGCTGAACATGTCAACGAGCTGATCAATGATCTGGCTAATGCGCTTGTGTTCGCCCTGTTGCTGGCACTCTCGAATTTGCCTGAAAAAAGGGTTATTGGTTGTATTTCAACATATTGCTACAGAGGGTGTACTTCTCAAGTTCAAGAGCTGCTGCTTTGCGTTTCTCGTAGATCTTGTCAATGAGCTGCCTGGACACAGCGGTATCTAACGAATTTACAGACGTGAATTGCGGCTTCATAACAGGTAATCAAGCGCACCCATTGTCTACACTGAGGAAGACCAGTGGACAGGCAGACTGCCAAGATCAAGGGCGCGTTGGTAACAGTGAGCCTGAGTGAGGTCACGATTGTGACCTCAGTGCAACCATTTCAACTCCCCAACCAATTCAGTACATAACCATCACCAACAACGCACACCCCACCGCTGGTGACAACTGAATCATAGTTGAATACTAAATCCACAGTTGAGGCGAATGGAGTCAAGCAAAAGGTCCTTGTAATCACTATCAACCTCCCACATCGCAAACCCCCTTAATCCCGCCGTTTTGATAAATTGCCCCTTGGCGGCAAACGACTATTATAATCAACTTGTAACGGAGAACTCGAAGATCTTGAACACCACTTACCCGTGTATCGTCGTACGAGACCATGGATTGTGTCTCTTTGTTATAGACATACGGCTATGAAACCCGACTTCTTGAGCAACCCCAATACAGGCTCAGCGTTCGCAACCCATTACTCACCGTCTGGCTGCAGTCATCGTATCGATATGCGATCTCCAGCCGAGGTGTTCCATTTTTGTTGAGGTAACCCTCCTGAATTATACTCTTAAAATCGAGTATTCCTTGTACCAATGGTGCGAGAGCACATTCGTCGATACGGTCTTCGCTGCATGGTCGTGGATCCTCCCTTGTTTTTACGAATGGCGGATATGATGCGAGAAACGGCAATCCGCCCATAAGCGCATCTGACCGCCGGACTCTGTATTCCCGACCATATCCTGCTACAGCCAACACTATTTGTTTCCGCGGCATACCAGCATTTGTCCAAAGCCTAACAGCTGAAATCGCTGAGGCAATCTGGTACTCAGGTGCGGCACAGGCATCGTCAAGTGGCGCGTTAGGACCCACTGAGTTGCTCCAGGGACCCCAGACATCATAATTCATCAGATTAATGAAGTTGAGGACCACGCTGAAGCCAGATATGTCTCCCCTTGGTTTTCCATCTTTGCCGGCAAACGGTACGACGGACGTGCATGCTGAGAGGACAAGAGACGAACCGACTGGGTCCTTGCGCAATTCTTCGAGAAAGGAAAGGAAGTTGGCTGCGTCATGCTTGCTGACGACGTTAAATCCCGCCCCTTGTAGGCCTGGATATTCCCAGCTTGATATTTGATTAGATTTGTGAAAACTTGGTTTGACTGTGCTCACTCGAAATCGATACCATCCAAATCATACCTTCTGACAAAGCTTGACAATGTTCTTACAAATGCCGTTCTGTTCTCCGCGGAGCCGACGTTGGAGGACCACCACCGGGAGCCTGTCCACCCGCCAACCGACAGCATTGCCTTTACTCCCTGGATATATATCAGCCCGCATTACACTGTGTCGATTTTCTGGACCCACATGTCGACGGGCTTCGGCGACGAACTGTGGCAGCCCCTCTGGATTAGATTTTTCCAAGCTAAGGACATTGACATCTGGCGTTGTTTCCCTACAATGCCAGGTTATTTCGCAATATCCCTGGGCTGAATGTTTTACTCACGCGAACGCATATATCAAGTGGGTATACTTATACCAGCTAATCTTCGCCAGAGACAACGCGTCGTTGGACTGATAGCCCTGATACCAACCGGCGGCCACTGGTGTTTGATCATATATCTTCGTATCGGGCGGCGCGAGGGCGTGGGCCGCGAGTAATGACAGCATGAGTGTAAAGAAAGTGGAAAAGAACATCTTCAGTGGAGAGAGGGGATGAACCGCGAAGTCTACTGGGGAGTAAAGAGCCCAGAAATCCAGCTGGTATTCTCGGCGATTTATAGACATTCCAAATTTTCAGACTGGCGGCTGACTAGTTTACATGTAACGAGAGGTATCGCCAACAGTGAAGTTAAAGGCATTCCATAACAAAATTCTATACACAAAAGGGCTCATTCATATTTTCTGCTGCAACTTTGGTTAATTGAGCAGGTAATTCTGTGACCACGGCTCAAGTTGAGGGACAATTAAGATTGGCTCCGACCAAGCTGTGTGCTGATTTGTAAATACGACCACACAATAAGTACTGTGACGGCCCTTGTCATGTCCACTGAACTCCCTGCTCTATCATTGAAAAACTGGCTCTCAAAACACGGAGGAGGCTTTAACACTCGAGTCCGTTTCAGTGAAGGTAATACATGTTATTTGTTAATTTCCTGCCTCAATGTTACTGTTCTATTAATTCTTGCTCGGTCAATTGCTGTCCCAAAAGCTAACTCCGCTCACTCGCTCCCGCCAAGCCACGTCTGGATCTCGCATCGTTGCCTCGGAACACATACCGGAGGACACAGAAATTGTCTCTTGTCCCTTCGACTTAGCTATAACCCGGCAACATGCTCAGCTGGCTCTGGGGAACTTTTTGGACACATCGGAGATCATCTGCAGTACACACTGGTCCGAACGCCAATGGATCAGCACGTATATCATATTTCATTGGATAATATCCGATGAGAGGTACATCTCCTCCATAAGAGACCAGCGATCACTAATCAACGGTTGACCCATGTCGCTACAGTCCACCAAACTTGAAGATCCTGGCTCACTATCCTTATCTAAATACACTGCCTTGTTCCGAAAAACTTTTGACGCCATTGCACTTTACTTCGGAAGAAATGCAACTATTTAAAGGAACTAACTTATATGGCGCGACACTTGATCGCGAACGCGACTGGCGAACTGAGTGGGCTGACTGTTTAGATAAGGTCACGCAAGCCAATCAAGATTGGGGCAAGTCCTTTACATGGTCAGTTACATTTTCCAAGTCGACAGCTTATCATAGTTTTTTTTTTACGATAGGGAGCGATACTTGACGGCCGCAACATACCTATCTTCCCGGGCCTTCCCGTCGTCTTTGTTATCACCGACACCATCGCTAAAACATTCACCTCTAACGGAACCGGTGTTGCTTCCTGGAATAGATTCGTTGAACCACGCACGTGGACAGCCTGTTTCGTGGGTTGTCCGGTACCCCAACAATGTTTCTCCCGATTCGTCCTTGCAAGAACCAAAGATATCTCTGATTCTCCACACATCCGCCACTGCGGGGGATGAACTTTTTAACAACTACGGACCAAAGCCAAACTCGGAACTCATTCTCGGATACGGCTTCTCGCTCCCGCAGAACCCGGACGATACGATCCTTCTCAAGATAGGTGGCATTGAAGGACATAAGTGGGAGATTGGCAGGAATGCGATTGGCGCTGAAAGTCTATGGAAAGAGATCCTCGGATCATTCATAGATGATCCTGCATCTGAGCCAGATTATGAGGATGTCTTGGACGCGTCCAGCATGCTACTAGAAATGGTTCAAGCTCTCCTAGATCGTCTTCCAGTGGAAGCCATTCAGAATTCTGCTTGGATTCGGCCCGAAGTATGTACTATGTTTCGTAACTACGTTGAAGGTATGTTCAATGAATCTTGGGAGGTCAGAAGACTAATGTCTTTGATCAAGGTCAACGCGACATATTGACCTCTTTGGTTACTTTTGCAAAAAATCAAGAACATCAAGCAATCCAGTTGGCTCGTGAGGCAGGGGTTGAAATAGTGTTTGAAGATGATTGAATATCAGTCAATCCATTGGAATCCATCCTTAGGTGGAAATCAGATCTAAAGTTATGTACGCGACACGTCTTGATCATGTGATGGCATTCGTAAATTCTATGCAATGCCTCCATCCATTCCAGTCAAGCACAATCCATCCACAAAGTATAGTCCTTATATCGAGGGAAATTGTGTCCTTCGTCTGAGCCGAATTTGAGCTCAGCATCCATCTTTTATTCACGCCAAATTTACTCATAAGCTTCTGTTCATCAAGTGGCAGAAAGCGACCTTGAAATTTCAGTTCAATGGCGCTATCTCGGTGCGCTGGACTTGCGCTCGTGCTCATTCTTATTTTGCTTACATTTACCGTGACGGTCAGGGGAAATAAACGGACTTACGTTGAAGCTCGCGCCAGCACATCCTCGTCTTCATTGTCACCCGTACCCAGCAATTCCTTCCCCGCCAAGAAGCGTATGTTCATGTCCAACTTTTTCAAGGATGGGAATCTCAAATCTATGCACAGCCAAACGTGCAGAGACGAGACAATGTCCTGTCTGCGAAGAACATATCCCCCTTCGGTTGTTACCAATGCACGCGGCACTAGAGTCAGAGCGAGTAGAAGAGGTCATACAGCAAGTTGGGTCTCCGGATATTCTATATGACGAGATGGATGATGCGTATGTTGTTTCTTTACGTTCGAAAAACTCAACCAATCTTCGTATGTAGCCCAGGCCCAAGCTCACGCAGTCGCCGTTCTGCGCTGAAAGCTCGCAAGTCATTAACATCACGGAACGTTCACGATTCTATGGAACAAGCGTGTAAAACTATCCAGATTATCAAACGACACCGAAAGCAAAGGCATGCGAAACTTAAGGAGATTGCGCGGGAGGAAGAAGGATATATGGGCAGAGGTGCTTGGTCGCGAAGCGTCGCTGGGGGGCATATTGTGTGCCCCGTGTGTTCCTTGGAGGTTTGCGGCGACCAGGATGTACTGGACGCACATGTGGACTCGTGCCTGGCGAACCAGACTAGCAGATCGGAAGAGGTTAGACGGCGTGAACTACAACAACAAAGAGACACGGAGGAAGATATATGGGACGAATTGGACACTGGGGGACATTTAGGAAATATACGAGGTGGGTGTTTTACCTTTGTTGCTCGTAGAGCTAGGTGATTAAGGATTAATAGGTACAGGGTTTCTGACACGCGACCGTCGTGCACAGGATGTAGATGATGATGTTGATGTGGAGGGTGACGATCAAGATAGGTTTGGTGAAGCCCAGTTCACAGAAGGCGATATCCTCCCGGTCGACAATCCCCAGCTAGTGGTACAGGAAGGCATCGAGGTTGAGATTGAAGGAGAAAGCGAGGATGAAGCGTCAAGGGAACTGAAAACGTTGCGCGACCTCGTTGCCGAGGGGAAGGTCGTCCAGCGCGACAGAGCAGAATACTTGAAAGCCAAAGTGGTTGGGGTTCTGGGTGTTGGGGAAGTAGACCAGGTGGACCGCGGAGTCCTAACAGCTAAGAAGCGCGGGGACAAGGCTGCGTTGGTAGCTGCACTGGAAAACAAGATTGAGCAGCTTGTGAGTTCGCAATGGCCAATACAGAAGAAAATGTGAGCTAAAATAGTTGTTTGCAGGAATCCATGCGAGTGTCGTCGTCAACGTCACTTTCGTGTCGGATCTGCCTGGACCCATACAATGAGCCCACCGTGTCGACAGGATGCTGGCATACTTGCTGCCGCGAATGCTGGCTGCGTTGTTTAGGTTCAACCAAGCTCTGCCCAATTTGCAAACGCATTACCAGCGCCACCGAGTTGCGCCGTGTCTACCTATGACTTTCACTTATGGATCCTTACTCTGCTTTGTTCGAAGCTCTGTGTAACATGTTTATTAGTTTCTGGGAAGTGGAATAACGATAATGGAAAATAAGTATAGAGTGGCTCATATCTGGCCTAGTCAAATCCTCATGTCGACGTCACTTGATAAACCAGAGACAGAGAGTCGCTGACACGGTTACAGCAAGCAACGTCCTTTGAACCCCACATACATGGAATGGATCGGGGTACTTTGAATGCACCACCACGACATGTAAAATCGTTGCCCTGACGTGAAAAGAAAAAGCTGCTTACCAAAGGTTGCGTGCTTGGTGATCGTTTTGGTATTCAGTCATGATGAAAGTCCTTTTGAATTACGAGGAAATATTTTATAAATACAGATGGGCCAGGACTCGTTATGCAAGGGGGCTGATTAACCTAAGACTGGCGTTGAGTAAGTATTTCATTGTTCGCGTGAGAGTGGCGTACTTTATCAGAGAAGGTTGTGGGTTACTCCGCGTGAAGCCAACGTAGATGATGAGGGGTATCCATCCGTAGTGGAGAACGGTCTGTGGGGACACGTTGAGAAATGTTGGAGTGCATCACGCAAAAATACATACACGGCCTATTTCGACAACTTTTGCAATACGTTCCTTGCAAACACGGGCAGGTTAGACAAATTAATTACGAAAATAAAAACTCTGCGCACCTTTGTATCTTCTGAGGGCATGCTGTCGTCTTTTTTTTTGTGATGACGGGTGGTGGTGGATGTCTGGATTTGGTTGATCGGCCGTTGCCGAGAACCAAGAAAGTTTCTGTGAGGCGGTCTATCCAACTGAAATCAAAAAAGATTTTTATAGAAAAAGGATGTCTCTCGGTCCTTCATCCTCTGCGATTCACGTCCAAGGCACTTCCACGACGGACTCGGCGCATAATTTACCGTGAGTCACTCTTATCACTGCGCCAAAGTTGAATCTTACATTGATAACCATTTCATCTAGCCGTACACCAACAAAAATCACCATTCACCCCGTAGCCCTGTTCTCCATCCTCGACCACTACCTTCGTCGTGGTGAGTCTCAAGATCGGGTCATTGGCACACTTCTAGGCACGCGCTTCGAAAATGAGGTCGACGTCCGATCCTCGTTTGCCGTGCTGCACAGCGAAACAACCGAACAAGTTGCCGTGGACATGGACTACCACCGGACGATGTACGAGCTGCACCACAAGGTGAATCCAAAGGAAGTTATTGTTGGATGGTGAACGTCGTTCTTGTCTGCAGATTTTTCATCCCATTCATCTCTCGTTCAGGTACTCTACAGGATCGAATCTCAACACATATTCCGCCCTTATTCAAAATTTTTACTCGCAAGAAACCGCGCCTAACCAAGCGATTCATGTTGCTGTCAACACTGGCGTTGAGGAGGGCCAAGAAGCCGGTGTCAGAGCGTTCATCAGGCTTGTACTTTAGATGATTCGCGACAACAACTCACTTAAACGCGTATCAACAGCTCACCGGTAGGGGTCTTCCCCAAACCAGAAAACTGTGTCTTTGTTCCAGTGCCCGTTGAATTGCGGTTCCACGATGGAGAACGAAGCGGCCGTAAGACTTGTATTTATTTGATGGCTATATTTGTCTGGCTGACACTTGGAATCTTTAGTCGACCTGCTAACCAGCGCTGCAGGTTCATCAACATCAACAGCCTCACAGCCTATAGCTGATGTGGAGATTCTCGAACGATCAATTTTGACAGTATCTGAGATGCTCGACCGTGTACTCTCCTATGTACACGAAGTTCTTGTGGGGAAAAAAAAGGGAGATCCAGCCATTGGTCGGTACCTCATGGATACCCTCGGAGCGAGCACGGATGATTTAGAAAAGGGTGGCTTCAATGCCAGCTTACAGGTGCGGGTACTCGGTATTAGTTTTTTAAAAGTACTAACTGAGTTTGCAGGATACACTGATGATATCGTACCTTGCGAACCTTGTGCGGTCGCAGGCAGAGGTATCGTCCCGGTTAGCCCTCACAACGTCATCATAGAATGGTTGGATGAAGATCCTATATATCTTTGTCTGTTTTATGGTTCCATTCGTGAATCAAATTGGAAGGGTCTAGCTATTGAAAATCCGTGAATGCTGTAAATCATGACGGCTTGCCAGGATTTCTCCCAGTGGCCATGTATTCGCTGGGCCTTGTATCGTCACGTTAAACCCTGTCCCTTTTGTTTGGAACAGTCCTGTACGCAGCTCATGACATCTCTCAGCCTCGGCTGTTATCAGAGGACGGAGAACGTGCAATAAGATCTGTTGAGCACTGTATGGTCCAATGACATTGAGGCGCACGGAGGCGGAAAGAAGACTCCTTGCATGGAGGAAGAGATGAAGATACTGAGCCCGATCTATGTGATTTTACGGGGTTGAATGATTGTTCTTTTAAGTAGTAATTATGCGCACCTAAAGCGAGTCCCAGAGCGGCTGTTAAAGCGCCCCAACACGTTGGCAGATGACCGTCGACTTCCTCTTTCCTCACGCTGAGCTTGAATTGACTGAAGAGACGGTTCATGGCTGTCTCGTGATGATGGGGCTCTGAATCCGTGAAAGCGGAGAGCGAGGAAGAACGTGCAAAGCCTTTTGCATACAGAGTGAGCAGGGCTACCCCTTGAGCTTTGGATGCCCGCCTTGCAACGTGATTGAGGGTCATGGAATTGTATAAGTGGTCGAGCTCCATTAGGTCCTTAAGAACTTGGTTGAGTTCCCCCTCCCCTCTGCTCTGCTCCCGGGCGAGTGCGACAAGATGATGTGCGTCAGAGACAAATGGGAGGGTGCTTCTCGCATATGACGCCAAACTGTCGGTGATAAACGCGACAATGGTCGACTCTGGCGACGACGACGAAAACCCATGCTTGAGATAGGACTCTATTCCCGATGATGCGACGAAAGATCCAGTTGGAAGATTGCTATCAGCCAAGAGCAAGAGGAGATACTCTTCATCCATGCACGTGACCGGCTCATATCCACTAACCTAAGTAGTTCTTGTTCCGCTCCCCTTTTAACGCTCATGAGGGTCGTGCGCTCCATCTTGGCATCGCCTGCCGCTCGAAGACCACCGATATACCTCACAAGGCTCGCAGTTACAAGGCCTTGTGGTAGATCCCACAGCTCGTCTCTTGCTGTCGAACCCGGCTTCGGCCAGAATCTTGAACACCTTTTCAAACAACCGAGCACACCCTCCAATAATACCCCGGACCAGAATCCGTCTGAGGATGGCAAGTTTGTTCGATCTCCCGCGTATCTGTTTCCCAATACCTTTCTTGGTAGATCTCCTAACGCCACTACGGCAATACCAGAAACTTATAGACACGGGAGTGCTGCGGGGGGACGACCACCAGACCCGCATCATCCAGAAACTACAGGACTTGCACGACAAACTACTCCATTACGACCCGCCACATATACCCCGTCCATCGCATAATACTTCACTGGTATGCACCTCGACCGTCGACATGTTCGGTATCTAAAACAGCAACTTTTCTCTTCCAGGTATCCCGGATCTTCAGCCGCGACCCACCTGTCCCTACATCTCCTCCAGCATCGGCCCCTAAGGGTTTATATCTTTACGGCGATGTTGGAACTGGAAAGACAATGCTTATGGACCTGTTCTTCCAGACTCTCCCACCTTCCTTAAAGCGTAAACGAAGAGTCCATTTCCACGCCTTCATGATCGATGTCCACAAACGTATTCACGCGGCTAAAATCGCTATGGGCTTCAATGGCGGTGACCCAATAATTCCTGTGGCTAGAGATCTCGCCACTGAAGCGTCTATTCTGTGTTTCGACGAATTTCAGGTACTAACTCCAACTATCATCCATTCAATTTGCTAACACGGGACCATCTATAGGTGACGGACATTGCCGACGCTATGATACTTCGTCGGTTACTTGAGTCTCTGCTCAATTATGGGGTGGTCTGCGTGATAACTTCAAAGTGAGCGGCGATAGGCTCCCGCACAAAAAGACGCTAACGATAAGGATATCTCTAGTCGGCATCCAGATGATCTTTACAAGAACGGCATTCAGCGCTCTAGCTTTATACCCGCAATCGAGCTGCTGAAATCTCAATTTGAAGTAACTGACCTTGACTCTGGAACTGGTGCGCATCAGCTCACGTTCTCACAAATGTCACCAACTAACTCTCCATTCTCGCAGATTACCGCCGAATACCGCGCGCCCTCTCCCATGTATACTACCATCCGCTCACACCGGAGCACGACCGCGAAATCAACAAGATCTTCCTTTCTTTGGCCTCCCAAGACCCTATAGACCCCCCAATCCGCGGGCGCAAGCTGACTACATGGGGCCGACAACTCGTCGTTCCCGAAAGCACCAGCAAAATCGCCAAGTTCAATTTTCAGGATCTATGCGGACAGCCCTTGAGCGCTGCTGACTACATTAAAGTGACAGAAACTTTTGGAACGGTGTTCTTATTGAACGTACCCAAGATGGGTTTGGACAAGAAAGACTTGGTGCGTCATCTGAGCGTTTTTTTTTTGGAACAAGCTAATTTTGTTTGTGTTGCCTAATTCAGGCCAGACGGTTTATCACGTTCATTGATGGTTCGTCTTTTTTTTTTTGGCAATGATGTCATCGTAGCTTACTGTTTTGATCCGTGAAGCGTGCTATGAGAGCAAGGTATGCTCCCTTCAGTTCTCCCTATGTTAAACGTTCACTCATTTCTGGTGCAGACTAAACTCTTCGTGACATCAGATGTTCCGGTATTCAAGGTCTTCTCGGACGATCCTAATGAATCACGACCACAACATCTTTCGGACCACCTGCGCAGCGTCATGGATGACCTTGTAAGCGTTGGCCTGTTATTTGTCCTTTAAGATGAATCAAGATACCTTTAATCTTTAGGGACTCTCCAACGACATCGTTGGAACCAGCTCCATGTTCACCGGAGAGGAGGAAATCTTCGCCTTTGCCAGAGCCTGTTCGCGGCTGGTACAAATGGGAAGCAAGGAGTGGGCGGACACCGCAGGACGTTTCTGAGCACGGACGCTATGTGCGCTGGCGCGTCTGGATCTCGTGATTTACGACGATCTTCGAACCTTCATCTGACAGTCTTTTTTTGCTTTATTTATGTTCTGCTACCCCACACATGTCGGAAACTTTCCCCCATTTACAATCTAATGTGTATCTAGAGTGCTTTTGAATAATGAACTACATGTACAATATTTCTTCTGAGCTGAAGTCAATCGGCTGTTCTGGCGCGTTGTACGTCCACTGTCATAGAAATCATGATATACAAATGTTAATGCTAATACAATGATTTAGGGTTCGCTGGATGGGTACTCAAACGCCCAAGGAGTGCCCCTGCTTTCTGTTGTCTGGTCCTCCTCGCGCAGCGTTCAGAGGTCCAGAAGATTTCGTGATACCCTCCCCAGCCTGCTCTCTCCCATTCTTCAAGATGTGAGTGACCACGTCAACGTCCTTGTGCGTGTCGAAAATCGTGTCTAGTTGTTGTTTGGATGGCTTGCCAAGAAGACCTTGAGAGCCCTGACCAGAGTGGAAGACTTCAAAGGCTAGGGGAGTTCGGGAAGTGAATATTTGGTCCCCTGGAGAAATATCGTGCGATACTTACAATCGACGACTTCCGATAGTGGGATCGTGCTGTTGTGAAAGAGGCAGTTAAAGTTACACCTCAATGACCTGAGTCGAAGATGCAATAATTACGTGTCTGACGACCAATCAATTGAAAGATCCACTCGAATCCAAGAAAAACGACTCACCTCCTGCTTTCCACTTCTTAAACTACGGTAGAAACACAACAGAATGAGATGAATCACTAACAAAGACGGAGGTGGACTGACCTCTTCAGGGTTCACGATGACGATGTACTCATCCGTAGACTGAGAATCCGGCTTGTATATGACTTTGGTAAGTGATTTTCCCATGATATCTTCAGATCCGTTGTAGGAAAGACTGTGAATTTGGAGAAAGAAGATGTTGAGAGTGTAAAGGAGTTGGTTGTGTGTCGGGAACTTGGCTTTCCAATGGCTTTTTGTGCCTTTATACCTCTCATGACGTCTCCAACTTCGGATCAACTCCGTTGACGTCACGCGACACCACTATGATCATGCACACCCTCATCAGGGGATACAAAATAGCTCCCTATACATGAATGCTTTCCATAGCTATTTCCCG
Organism: Laccaria amethystina LaAM-08-1; assembly: GCA_000827195.1. Classification (NCBI taxonomy): domain Eukaryota; kingdom Fungi; phylum Basidiomycota; class Agaricomycetes; order Agaricales; family Hydnangiaceae; genus Laccaria; species Laccaria amethystina. The sequence continues at coordinate 198,658 of KN838567.1, read as the reverse complement.
TACTTGGAAGTGCAAAGAAACGATTTCTACTTATTACTACATGAAAGCCACAGTTCACGCGGGTCAGCGCTTGTAACAATCAAAGCAAAAAAGCAGAGGTCGACATCTTGGGCTCAGGGTAGTTGAAATCAAGGATCAAATCGAGGCTTCTTTGTCGTTTTCCAACCTACTCCACCGATACTGCGAACGTTCAAGTTGGCGAGCTGGATGCCCTTTATAATCCCAGAGGTTCATTAGTGGCACCAAGGATGGTCTAATTAGGAGGTCAGCGAGCAGAAGAACTATGAGAACAAAACGATTACGTACCGTCCGTGGGCACACTGGAACGGAAAAGATGTTTGAGAGAGTTTGTAGACCAGCTTTTGACATTGTTCGACGGTCAGGTGGTCGTTAAACATTATAGCACCTGAGCCCAGACGAATGGATTCAACAAAAATAGGAGTGTGAAAATGAACACATACCACGACAAGCCTTCGAGTTGACCAAGTCGAGCAATGCTTTTGGGCACAAACGCAGAGCACCAAGCCAGGCGAACTCGTCCGCTCGCAAGTTGGTGCTGTGAATTGTCTGAGATGAATCGCTCGAATACTGGAAATAGGCAAGACAGCTTTTCACGAGATCTCGAAGCTCTTCCCCTTGTAGAAGCTGTCATTAAACAATGGAAATTTAATTACCCGAGATGACATACGCAGAAAGAACACACCTTCTCGCTCACAACTTCTGGAACGGAACACACGAGAAGTTGTTCATATCCACTACTGCTTCCATTCGCAGAAACATCGTCGGAGTTCACGCTCGCCACCTCAGAGAGGTCGAACTGAAAGCCCCAATTGTGGAATGTTCTCTGGATTCCCAAAGACGCTTTTAGCAAGATAGCTTCATGCCGAGTTAGAAGGACAGGTAGTGGTGGTTGTAATCCTCTTTGAGTAACCCCTTTCTCTGTAGAACTACCCTCGTCTCGATAGTGGAGAAAGCCGAGACACAGCTCTTTGAGGAAACACTCCACACGGATGCGTTCGTCCGCAGCATGTTGGTCGATAAGTACGAGAGCGGGAGAAGTGCTCGTTGGTTCACGATGGATTTGGAAAGTCTCGAGTAAACCATTTTCAGGCTGCTTGACTGGAATGGCGCAAGCTATGAATTTTCGGTCAACTTGACCTATGATTTGCGCTTGTTGAAGGTCTTCTCTGGTGAGGGGACGTGAGAGGGCATCACTTTGGAGACTCCTGGCAAAATTCTCGTCCTTTGATGCATGACACTGGTGTTGTTCGGTGTGGAAGGAATGGTTTTTGACGGCCGGCGGACACATAGAAGCGCTGAGTTCCAATGAGGCTATACGCTTCTCGCTCAGCGAGTAAACTTCGTTTTCCTAGTATTATAATGATGGTCAACTGTCTAAAGCGGGATTCCGCTAAAGAGGAAAAAAACCTGAAGTGCTTTCTGGAGCCAGGCTGGGATTGGATGGTCAGCCTTTCTAAGGGCTGAGCTGGTTACATGCTTGTGTTGTAGAGTTCTTCTCCCTTGCCGAATGCCTGACGAAGGCTCGCCACTCTGACTGTCACCTTGCCGATACGAATTTCCTGACCTTGCATCCACAAGAAACTTCTCATGGGTTATAGGATCTATCCATAAAATGTCGGAAGGGTTATCTTCCTGTCGGAGAATGAGGCTATGTATGTGCGGTGAAAACGGTTCACAAACCGTAGAAGTGTAGAGCACCAAATTTGAGCCATCTGCAGAATGGTGATTGTGCAAAGAGATGGGCGGTTCGCTAACAGAATTTCCTTCCGTGAAACCTGAGTCATCAAAATTCTTTTCGAATTTCCTGCGTTTTCGAGAGGGAGAATCTAGGGTAGTAGGTCCGATGTCGTGTCGTAATACAAAGCCATGTTTCATCAAGAAAGACTCGATGACAGATGATATAAAGGACAAGAGGCTTGCTCTGTTCTTCAGCATATCACCCATGGTTAGTGATTTCAAAAAGCTTAGAGAGATGCATAGTTTTACCTGAAACTGAACCGACGTCTTGCTCGGTTCTATTATATTATCAACGTGATCAGAAGGAAGGGTAACGTTGAGCACATAAACGGGTTTTTTCTCAGTCTTGCGGGGCGAACGCCTTATAGCTATAGTCTGTCAGCAGTGCATCTTATACGACGTTGTAGAGCCTCACTAGAACGAGGATGGCTAGAATCCCCATCTTCTTCAAGGGCCTAATAGTCGTTGCATCAGTTCCAACACCGGGGTAAGAGCTTAAAATAAACATTTTTGGAAAATGAACTAGAGCCAAAGCTCGTGTCAATGAGACGACGAATATCGCAGTGAGAAACTGGGTGTTTGTTGATGTCTATCAGGGAGGGCTATAAGTTAACACCGTAAAGTAATGCTTTTATACACACAAAGAAACTGATAAGCCTGTTAAAATAAAATGTCATTTTCTTCCCACTATTTCGGATGATCGACTCTCGCCTTGGAAAGTGAGCCGTTCAGACTGATAAATCCGACAATCTTCATGGAATCGCGGGTCGCATCTATCTCTTCGATGTGCTACCAAACTTTTCAATTTCATTATAAAGTGTACAATGAAATCCAATACCTCTGTCAATGCTCTACCGTATATGCGGCGAAACGCGCTCAAAATAGATGAGGTCTAAATTTTCCATGAGGAAATATACGATATTGAATTGAACGACAAAACCTTTGGTATCCGAAATTTACGATCCGTTCTTGGATCCGTTTCCCGAGCATTGCGGCTGTCCTCAAGTGAAAAGGCGACATGAGGGAATACTATAGCGTATGTTTCGATTTCTTGACGAACAAGCTCCCACGTTCGTATATGAGAAGGATGGGACAAACGACGTACGGGGAGCTAACACCAGAAGGTCAGGCAAATGACAAAGAGAGAAATGCAAGGGTTTACATTATAGAAGGCATCGCGAATGCAAACTACGGTGCCTTGTGTTTCCCTTCGCCAACGAACGGCTGGACCGGTATATAGTGTCTTCCCGCCCTGTAGCATTGGCTTGAGCTCACTCTAGAAAAAAATGCTAAGTTCACCCCAACCTTGACTATTATGGACCAAGTATTCTTAGATTTTGATGTGCGCGAACATATTTCCATGCATGAGAGCTCAGCCGCAGATGCAAGTGCTTTGACTGAATGTTAACAGCTGCCATCTGAGCAGCAATTAAATGCACCTTCTCCTCGAAAACCAAATGTGGAAAAGGAGTTCATAAATCCTGGCGCGCATTCCTTTGACGTTCCTACAAGTTGAAAAGGCTTATTACGATCCACAAAGGGACGGCTTATCGCCAATGCTTCACTCATGCTCACCATATCGACCTTCTCCTCCATCGCTACCTATAATATTGAGGCCCTCTTTGCTGATGCCAGAACCATCATCTTTGACCCAACAAGACCATTCCTCACAGTCTAAGCCTATGTCTATCTGACGTGCCCCAGCATCGAGGGAATTCTGTAGAAGCTCGGATACAATTTGGGGCAGCGAAGTGAGGATTTGGGTTGAGCGAAGTTTGGCGCGTGTTGAAGAGTTCAATGCTTCGATGGCTCCATGCATCTACTTACAGTTTCCGAGGTTGGATGATGATGGGGACGTTTTTGGTCAATACAGCCACACAAATCCTTTGCATATTAGGTTGACACGTTACATTCGGAAAACTCCAAAGCCATTACCATTTCCATCCCATGTAGTACTGCCGCCCACACTTTTCCGGCCTCGTAAAGCTCGTTCTCGTGTAACTATGCCAAGTCCAAGGCCCACCACATCTCGGGTATCCGTAGGCTTGATAATTCCATCGTCCCAAAGGTGTGCAGTTGAATACAGCGCAGTTGATTGGTCTTCAATTTCGGCTTTTAAAGAAGAGTGCTGGGCAGGATCTCTGATAAAAAGAAATAGAATGAAATGGTCAATGTTTGTTGCTGAAAAGCAGAGTCAAAGAAATTTACTTTGACACTGTGGTCATGACCTGGGACAATTGGCCCGAACCCATGACGGAAACTTTGGCGTTCTGATATTCACACATCACTCGAGGTCAAGCAGAGCACGTTATTTTATTACTTACAGGCCACATCCATAGGAATCGGGGAGCATACTGCTCGACATTTGAGTGAGAATATTTTGAGAGGAAAGGGCAGACGCACAGCACGACCAGCCATCCCTGGTTGACTCGTCAGACAACTGATAATCGCAAAATAGCGACACGACTAACCATAGTTACCAGCACCAAAGCTTCCTCCAACAATTACGGTAATCTTTGGTACGTCCGCGCACGCGACGGCACGAACCATTTTTGCTCCTTCGAAACCGTGAGTTCAAGTTCGTCTATGACAAACGAACCTTACCGTCTTTCGCGATGCCTCCTTTCTCTGCCTTTGACCCAACCATGTAGCCTGTAAGAAATCATCAATGACCTCCGAAGCAAAAGCAGAGGACGATGGAACATGCCCGTCACATTCACAAGGAACAATAAAGGAATCTGACGCTGCGAGCAAAGCTGAATGAAGTGTGTCGCCTTCAAAGCCGAGGGTGAGAAAAGAATTCCATTGTTGGCCACGATTCCAACTTCATAACCATGAATATGAGCGAAGCCCTGTTGAAGGGGGTTTAAAAATAGATAAAAAGACTGTATTCGTTCAACGCACCGTGATTATGGTTGGACCGTACTCCTTCTTGAACTCCCTAAATCTGCTTCCATCGACGATCCGAGCAATGACCTCCCGCATGTCGAAAGCCTGCCGGACGTCTGTCCCAACAATACCATGAAGGTCGGAAACAGGGTACAGAGGGTCCTCTGGCTTCGCAGATGGCTGAATTGACACGAATCAGCAGAGTCCCATTCAAGAACAAGAAGCGGTTGTCACTCACGACGCTGGCAGTGCTGCCTGCACTACCCAGGTCTCCAACAATACCTCTCGCTATAGAAATCGCGTGCTCGTCATCCCGAGCTAGGTGATCGGTCACTCCGCTCTCGCTAGAATGCATCAGGCCACCGCCCAGCGTCTCTTCATCAACTTCCTCCCCCGTCGCGGCTTTAACGAGCGGCGGACCGGCCAAAAAAATACGGCCTTGGTTCTGCACAATGATGTTCTCGTCCGCCATGGCAGGAACATACGCGCCGCCTACCTAGCATTAATGTGACAACCTATCGTGAAAATAAGAGTACGAACCAGCGACCGAGATGCCATGTACGACCGCGATTTGAGGAATTCCGAGAGCGGACATTTGAGCCTAGATATCTCCATAAGTTCCAATTTACCTCGGCCAATGCGTAAACTTTACCATATTATAAAAAATACGGCCAAAGTGTTCCTTGTCCGGGAACACGTTGGCTTGATGAGGGAGAGCAGCACCTCCGGATTCCACTGCTCAACATCATGAGGGAGGCTACACGAGGGCTCAGAAACGACATACCGATATACACACAAGGTAGCCCGTTCTCCCGCGCAATCTCCTGCGCTCGCAGATGTTTCTTCACTGTCAATGGATAGTATGACCCACCCTTCACAGTCGCGTCATTTACGACGACGACGCACTCCCTCCCGGAAATACGACCAATGCCAGTGATGATACCCGCTCCTGGAATAGATTCAGGATAAATCTTGTGCGCCGCCAAAGACGAAAGTTCAAGGAACGGTGAATGCGGATCCAGGATAAGGCCTAGACTGAGAACCAATATTTCAAAGGTTGAACCACCGCATAGGCATGAGTCCCAACCGTTCTCGAGGTAGCCTCTTTCCCTTGTTCCGCATTCGTTCCGAAGCTTTAAAACCTCCTCCTTGGCGCGCCTCAGCCAGCTTTGTCTCCAAATCGCGGACTAGCTCATCCATTGCAAGTGACTTGGCAGTGAATTCCGGCGAGGAGGTAGAAATGAAGGTGGGTAGCACTGAGGCATGATACGACCTGAGTTGGTTAACCAGCGTCCTAGTCAGAGTTCTCTGCAAGACGGCGTGCATTGTTATTTGTGGGGAAAGAGACGTTGTGTCGATAAGTTGGTGTTTGCATTTGGACTTTGAGAAGCTAAGTAACCGGCCGGAACTTCGGACCATCTATGTCATGCATTGGCGTACATCTTACAATCTAATCTACCATGTATCCTAGAAAACCCTGAAATATTCAAAAATCCTTCCACTCGTCGTCCCATTCATTTTTCTTAATGGGGGCCGTTGCTGTGGAAGTCGAATGACTTCCCCCAGTGATTACCGTCGGCGCCAAGCTTGAATGTTGAGGCGACTGATGTCCATGATATTCTCCAAAGAGGTCGTCGTCGTCACCGTCGTATAGCCCAGAAGACTCGTCGTGATCGCTTGGACTCGTCAATGCAATAGACCCATAGCCTAGTCGTGAAGGTCCACCTCCGACTTTATCCTTCACTGTCCCGACGACACCACCAACTGTATCGGCAACGTCGACGCCAAACTGCTGCTTCGACCACTCGTTGGCGGTGCTGCCGACGGCGGCCGCTTTCTTTTGAGCTTCAGTCATGTAGCCTTTGACACTTGCTTGAAAGTTGGGATCAGTAACCTTCTCCATTCCTGGCTGGATGACGTTCTCTGAAACAGCTTTCGTAGCGCCAACAACCGCTGCTGTGAATAAGGACCAGCCCTTGCTCAACGCAGCGACGGGGTTTTCTTGGAGCTCGCCCAGAGATGGGGCGTTCGCAGACGACAAACCAAATGATGGGTGTTCCTGGCCTAGTGGTGGTGTAGGCGTGCTCCCAAAGCCTGTATAGCGACCCCCCTGTGATGGGGGAAGATGTGATGGGCGATTCTCGTTGACTTTTCCCAAATTGGAAAAGTAGGACTCGTTAAGACTCTTTTGATCTGTGGATAAATCTGGTGTTCCGCTGGGGGAGTTTCGAAATGATGATGGAGAACGAGAATCACTACGAGATGTAAAAGTGCGCGTGGATGCACGTGATTTACGGAGACCTTGAGCAGCAGAAGGTCCTGGGGAGGACGAACGTGAATTGAGGCCGAAATTAGTAGGTTTGGCAGAGGGGGACCATTCACGTCCAGCCAACATGGCGTCAAGCTAGCAGAGATTCAATGTTAAAGGACATATTAGGGTCCAAGTAACAATACACACTTTCTCTCGATACTGGGCGGCTGCCCAGCAATGGTATGTGTCATATGGACTCAGCCCTTGCTTATAACCTCCCTGTTCAATCGGCTCGTAGGATTGCATAAAATCTCGGAATGGACCATTTCCACCAAGCTTGTGATGAATAAGTATGAGCTTTATAACGTTAAAAATAACACGCCCACCTGCATGCGTTTTACTTGCTCATCCTGCCAGGTATCCATAGAAATCGATCGAACGAAGCTAGATAGAAGACAATATAAACAACAGGATGAAAATTGTTCGTTATCAAGCTAGCCTGATGTGCACGCCGAAGCCACGGTGTATTCCAGCACACTGCAGGCATATGAAGACGGCAAAGCTGAGAGTGATGAGATGAGCGCCAGCAAGGAACAAGGTGGTTGGCCAACCTCAACGAGGCCCATTGTGGATTAGGATTGCTGCAGTCGACACAGACTTTGTTTTTGAGATCCTCTCGTTTAGAGAGGTCGCTAAGAATTTTCTTTGCGGAGGCCTGGTCAGTCATTGACACACAATCTTGGTTACAATTCGGAATCACGATCATTACTGTACATAGCTTTACCACGTGCATCTCAATAGCTGTACCGAGTCTCCTTTACCCAGACCGCTACGAATCGGGGATCCTCAAGAGCCATCTGAAGACTACTGGAAGGGTTCGTTGCATTGAGGATATTACGTTTGGACTCCCAAGAATATCAACGGTTGCATCGTCAAGATTCTCTGTGGGGTCTCAACTCTGGCCCAACAAGCTCATAGACCTTTGGCTTATTAGGTTCACTGGCCATCTCACCGTTCTTTCCTGAACCGCGTGCGGTTTACCGCAGCTTTCGTAATTAGGATCTATCGCACCACCCGCTACTTTTCGCTCCTTATTTCACAATGATACAACACACAAACGCCCGCCAATCTAGCGTCGCGATTGCACCACTTCGTCAAGTCGTCAGCGACAGCCCTGAGCAATGGGGTTACTGGCTGGGACGCAAGTAAGCGTTTCGAATCACTACTCTGGCGTGTTGGCTGATTTATGTTGTTATCTTCGTTATTATAGATATTACTCACTCGAGGTCGTCCAGCACCCTCTGCGGGCCCGGATGTGTGGCTTCGGGGATAAAGTAGGTTTGCATATCACAATCGATGGCGTCTCAAAATAACGACTGTTAGGATCGAAGACCGCTAGCTCCAGCAGCAGTGGCAAAAATGGTAGTTAGACGAGAAGACGACAGCATCGTAGACGTGGAGTGAGTTTATGCCATTTTTATTTGAGGACCTTCTCAGTATTTGTGATAGTGATATGGACTGTTCTTTCTTTCTCGTTACCGTCGATCTATGGTCTTCAGATGGAAAGCATGAAACCAATCTTGTCCTGCATCCGTCATCGGCGGATCGTTATATCCCTCCACATTCCTCCACGAAATCACGACGTCGGGGGACGAGTTCCTCAGCCCCTCAATCTCGTGCTCCTGGTAATCAAACATCAAGTGGAGGTTCTACTCCCACTCTCTCTCAACATCGTCCTGGCGAACAGGTTCGCCGTTTTACAAAAATAAAATTTGTCCACAAATATCTTACATTAAAGCGCCCAGCGCACGCCTATTCCACACCCTCACCCTTCTGGCTACAATAATCAAGGATATGTCACACCACACGCGCCCCAGGCAAATGAAGCCTTGAGCTTCCCGTCAAGCACACCATACGGTCCCACACAAGCTGACCCTTCTTGGTCCTATCCACCACCACCGCCCGGTGACCGTAGCACCAGCTTCCCGCACCCCACCTTGCCATCAATACACACCTTCGGTCGCACCCCATCGAGTTCAACCTCGGACCACTGGAATTCGGAGCCGGAACCGCAAAGCCTTCCATATCGGGCCTGGAACGCTGATGCCCCCTACCACCCATCTCTCAGCAGCTACTCGAACTCCCAAGTCGATCCTTCAGTTCGAAATCACTCCAATTCAGAAGGTCTTGAGAACCCGGGATGGTCTTCATCTGAGGCCACTTCGCCACATTCTCAGGCAGACCATACCGCTTATGAATCCACGACATACCACCATCCTGCCTACCACCCTGCACCCACACATTCTCAGATGGCACCAGGCACATACTCTTCCCAACATATTTCGACTGTTCCTCCCCCTCCGAGACATACGTACACACGTACCCTTGTTGGCCCCCTTTCGGCAAATGCATGCCGGTTATTAGATGAACATCGGAAGCCTGGGATTTTCTTCCTTTTCCAAGACTTGTCTGTTCGTACCGAAGGTTCGTTACCAACAGGGCATTCTTCTCGTGTTTTTATCTATCACACCATCACAGGAACGTTCCGGCTTAGGATGCGTCTTATGAATGTTGGGGCGTGAGCCACCTTATCTTTTAATTCAAGAACACAAGATCTGACTCCGGTTTCAGTCCACCAGCGCCAGAAGCGGGAGCTGTGCGAGTCCACAATGATGTTTCGCCTGTTCTCGCCCAAACATTTACTAAACAGTTTACTGTTTATTCAGCTAAACGATTCCCAGGTGTTCCAGGTATCTATAGTAATTTCACCTCAATATTTATTCTATTAAGTTATACTGTACCTAGATACCACCGCGCTCTCCATCGCGCTCGGGAATCAAGGACAGAAGCTTCCCCTAGTGAGCCTTTCATTTCCTTCACAAGCATTGAATGGGCTAAGCGAAGTGTTTGTAGAGGAATCGTCATGGGTCCAGCAAGCGTCGGAGACGCAGTGGTTCAGAGTCTGACGAGGACTCTGATGAGGACTAAGAACACCAGAGGAGTGTGATCCCCTGTATTTTGCGTCTAGTTCCTGCTTGTTATCGCGTAATTATAAGCTGTCATGTTGATCCTGATCCCCAACGGTATAATCGCTCATATCGGTCGCGCCCTAATCTACGTTGTTCTCTCATCTGAAACTGCAGGAGGAGTTGAATGGCATTCGGATAGTTGGCGAATATCCTATCCAAGAGCTGTCGCGATTGCGGGCCCTCTTCAGGATCGGAGGGGCGATAATCCGGACTAGGAGTCTTTGGTCTGATGAGACGCCCGGACTCCAGAGTCGATACAGAGAGAAGCATGTTTCGAAGAAGGTTAATATGTGGACGCCAGATTTCGAAGGTTGGAACAATTCTTTGTAAATCCCGTAGTGGTTGTTCATATCCTTTGGTGTTGATGTTATCATCTTCGAACTCGGGATAGTGAACCAGACGCGCCTTCGCGATCCTAACCGTTCTCCTTCGATATTCTTGTATGTGCAACGGGGGTTCTGAAGGATCGGGTAGTGGCAAGGAAGCACGGTCAGACTGGGCTATTCCAATCAAAAGTTGTTCAGCTTTGCATCTCATCGGTATGATGACATCCTCGATGACTCCAAACGCGCGCTCGAGGTCTCCGGCACGAATAAAAGCCACCCCAAGACCATTCCACGATAGAGAATCAAAGTGTAAGCCTTGTTGCTCGTAGTCCTTCCAAGCTTCCAGGACCTCGCGATGACGTCCCGCTGCTGATAGTGCGTCGATCAAGATGGAAAGTGGCCGTCCCAAAACTCGTGTGACTTGCGTCCCGGGCGTTGAATGTGGATCATTGAACTTGAATATATCACCAGCATGAACTTGCTCTAGACCCAACTTGTAAAGTTCCGACCAAACTCGAAGAACAGCGTCGGTGTCGGAGACGCGGCGGTAGACGTCGAGGAGAAGAGTCAAGGCAGCAATGGGTGAAGTATCATCGCCGATCTCTCTATATAATCGCTCAGCATCTTCCACTTCCCCTCGTTTTGTATACGCCGCCAGGAGAGGCATGAAAATGTTATCCTTCCAGGAACGTCGTCCAAAGGATTTGATTTTCCAGTTTTTCTTTTCACTTGAACCGATACTCAGATTTTGAACAAATTGCTCCGCCAATTCTATGCTCTCCCTTGTCTGCTCAGTCGCGTACGCCCTTATGATGGTTCCGAATGTAACAGCTGTCGGTTGGAGGTTTTTCGTGATCATTTCATCGTATACCGCTTTCGCATGCTCTTTGTCTTGCTTCCGAAGATAACCAGCCATGATGATGGTAAGAATATAAACATTGATCAGTTTCTCAGAGGTGCCTTCCTCTTCGACCATCCTTGAGCACTCATGGTATATGTCAGAGGCCGCATCTAAATCTCCTGCATCACATGCAGATTGGGCTAATAGCGCATATGTGTGGGGGTTCGCTCGTATCGACTCCTGGCCTTCGAGTTTGAGGAATAACTTGGCAACAAGGCCAAACGGGGCGCCAATCAAAACATAGGCCTTGAGTAACGTGTTGAAGATATCGATTGTAAATCCAGGTCGACGTTGACGATTCTTCGTCAGCCGTCCAAAAAAATCGATGACCCCTTGCCACTCTCCTGCCTCCACATAAGCGTTCATAACAGAGGTCATCATTATAGAGTCAGGAACAACGCCCTCGCTAACAGCACGATAGTAAAGAGCTTCCGCCGCTTTATGATCTTGTCGGCGAGCCATCAACGAGATAAGGATCGTGTAACATCTTGCATCAGGCATAACACCATCTTCGCGCATTTGGTCCAAGACGTTTGCAGCAGAAATAACATCACCGCGACCGACAAAACGACTCAAGAGCTTGGCATAGATCGACAGAGTGGGCTTTAAACCAGCCACTTCCATGTCCTCCAACCATTCGAGAATCCCATCGGTATCATCATCTTTGGAGCAGCCTTCCACTGCAGCAGCATAGTGGAACTGTGTGGGTTCGTTTAAACGTTTTCCCTGAGGACCATAGGGAAAAATTCTGTCAAAGACGACCCGAAGATCCTCATGTTTCTGTGCCTTTGCGTATGAATGAAGCAATAGGGCCTGATTAAATGCCGTAACTCTATGACTATCTTGAAGTTCTTGGTAATAGTGTTCAGCAGACGTGACGTCTCCGAGACGCGAATATAGTTGAAGTCCTACCATCAGGTAGAATGAATTAGACGGGTCAAAAGGAAATAAGTCGAAGAGTTTGATCGCAGGATCAAAGATATCCTTTAAAGCAAGTTGGCGCACGAGGTGTAATTGCACAGTCGCTGGTGTGTTGATACCTTGGCGCCGTGCTTCATTTAACACGATCAGGGCAGTTTCAGGCTGGCTTTTGCAAAGCACCTTGATTACGAAGTTTACGATGTGTTGCCGATGAAATTTCTCCCAAGTTTTCGACTCGACCAGCAGGAGAGCTGGCTGATCCAGAGCACAGACAGCGTTCACAACTGTCCCGTATAAAGACCTAGTGATGTCTGCACGCTGAGAGTGATCTGTAGGCTTTGGTGCCCATGTTAGATGGGGACCTATCACAGACCAGCTTTCCGACAGGAACTTGAAGAGGCGAAGGGGATCAGAGTATCGAGAAATAGATGAAATGACAGCCTCGTATACAACGAGCTTGTCACGAGGTTCGGGGTCCATCTGTATGATGGATATTGCTTTTTCAACATCACCTCCCAAAGCCAATGAGCGTATGACAAGACATCGGTGGGATATGGATTCAACCTCAAGCGTAGGAAGATCGAGAATAGTTCGTATTCGATACGCCCAGTCGTCCATTGCATCTAAGGATAGCCCATCTTTGGCCAGCCTTTCAACACTGGTGGTCAACTTTTCCGAAAAGGCGTAAAGTTCATCAGCTTTCATACACGACAAAGTGTCCCTATTCGAGGCGATTGTGTAGGCATTCCAAGCTTCCTCAAGGTCAGGAAAATGATCTGATTCCCTGTGAGCGTACCGCTGAAGGCGACTCAGGGCCTCTTCGTTGGCGGTTTGAGCGGGATTTTCGGCTGGCGTTGGTGTTTCTGTCCCCGATTGCGAAGCCTGAGCGTCCTGTGACGTATGTCGTCTTTGTCCTCCGATGTCTGAAATGAAGCATTTTGGGAACACTTTGCGGCGAAGGTTCGGGAGTCGGTTGGTCTTTCGGCGAGGGGCCCTTGTAGAGGATAGCTCATCCAGCATTCGCAATTGGTGTCGAGCTGCAAGAATGATTAGTCAGTCAGTCACGACAAATATTGTTGATTCTATTCACCTGGGCAATAAACTGAATGCCTGGAAACGCAAAAAGACCACTGTTGACATTGCAATATGGAACCTGGATATGAACCATCAAAGGAGTTCGCGACTTTCTCCTTCCCCTTTACGCTGCGAGGGCTGGGTGTAAAGAAGTTCACTACCAATGACGGACGCGTGTGATTTGTGTATCCATTGAATGCTCTTGCAAACGAGGAAGGAGAAGCGGCCACGGTCGCGCGACCAGGACGAAGGGAATTGAGGACAGCCGCAAATGGCTCAACCATATATTCATCAACACTTGATGAATCCTCAGGGGACCTATATGTACTTTAGAAATTGACTCAATACAGAAAAATAACCTGTCCACCTGCAGCAGAGGAAAGATGTCTCGTTGAGTATGGTGCCGTTGGTCCGTAGCGGATGTCCGTTCAATCGAAAAAGTTTGGCGTGCAGCACGCCGTCATGTGATGGGTTACTAATAAGCAGTTGCCACTTGCTATCACAGCCATCTACAGGGAGGCAATAACTATGTCGGATATTCAAGTACCGTCCCACGAAATTATTTTGGTGCAAAGCGAGGAAGAACGCCAACAATGCTACGATGTGGTTAGAAGCTCGCTGTGGACGAACTTGAAGTACGCAATTAACCCGCGGTATCCATAGCGAATCAAAGTCTTTCACATCGAACAAAAATTCCCGCTCGAAACAGAGATTGATGAGCTTGTGTTACTCCTTCCGCCTCCGTACTCTCTCCTGACAACCATTTCACAGCACGGAGGATGCATCTGCACATTTTCTGCTTCGACTTACACCGTCCCTGGAGCCCATTGGTACCATCCGCGCATACAAAATGCCAGGCGCGAATTATTACAAGTTAAGTCGGCTAGCGGTGCTCAAAGAGTACCGCCAGCATCGCCTTGGGCGTGAGCTCGTCCTGTCGCTCCACGATTGGGTCAAGGGCCAAGCTCAACAAAAAGGCACCCTTGAATCCGTAGAGATAGTCTGTCACTCGCAAGTACCTGTCAAAGGATTTTACGCAAAGTACGTTTTAGTATGCGTGTCATTGCGCAACAAACATGTCGACTCAGGTCACTTTGTTTCCGTTCCTAGGTTCGGATATGAGCCAGTGGTAAGCTCTGTGCCTTTTGCCTCGTTGCGTAATGAGTTCGAGATCTGGGATCTGCCCATAGGGTGCTGAATTCGACGAGGATGGTGATCCGCACCAGAAAATGGTTCTTTGCATGCCGTTACAACCGTAATGACGTCGTTATTACGGTAACAAATTTAACAAGTGAACTACTATAGCTATAGCTATGTACAAGAGGAAAATATGGTAGGAATGAGAAGTGGTCACGTATTATATCGTTCGTCATCACAGAAAGTGGACAGAACGGCAAATCTAGAAATACAGCATAGGTATATGATATATAAATGTCCTAGGCGTAAGCGTTGTCAAAAAGGTATAATATATTTTAAACAACAAAGGGGAAAGCAGAAAGCTTTGCAAACGAAAGGCATGACAGGTCGTGATAACATAGCAGAAACATTAGAAAATATCAGACGAGGAAAGATCACCGGCCTGGATCCTGTTCACCGTGAGACCACGTCAGCTCGTCGTTCTCGTCGCTCTCCGACTCTATCTTGACGGTCGGGAAAGCAGGGCTACCAGGAAGGATACTGAAATTGATGCTTGAATTGAACCCAGTTGTTCCCTCCTCGTATAAACGCCTTGCGGCTTCATACTCCATCTTCTCCTGCTCTGCCTGCGCCAAAAACGGCTGGAGAAAAGGTCAGTCACCCTGCCGCTGTTGAAACAAATAGAGTACCTGTCGTTCGCCGTCAGTCATAGACCGCCATTTCGCAGCCGCAAGAACACTTTGTTTGGTCGTCTCTGTTTCCTCCCCGAAAATTTCTTGGACCAGTTGGGGATTGGCACGGATACGCTGCAGGAACATGAAGTATGCGCTGAGGGGTTTCTTGGGGGCATTGGGGTCCTTGATATTACTCTTGCGTGACTTCCCAGCCTTACGCTGCGCAGCACGGAAAGCGTTCTCCCGCTTGATGTCGTCCGGGGTAAGAGTTCGCATGTAAGCGTTCAGCTCACGTTCCCGGGCCTCCTTCGCGGCCTGTGACCGCCGTTTATAGGGCTAGTTTTTGTAACAATGAGAATGACGTAAGCTAGATAAATAAGGATTCTCTCTACCTCTTTCTCAGCGGCACTGAGGCACGCGTATTCTTGCCCGGCCTCCTTGGCTGCCTGAGCAACATTTAATTTGCGTGTGCCAGAGGCTTGCTGGCGTTGTATCCAATCGGTGAAGTATAGCTGCCACGCGGAGGGTGCCAGCTTTGGTGGACGCAGAACCGACTTGAGGGCTGTGCGAAAATGGGTCAGGATGGTGGGTAATTATCAGTAACCCGCAGCAAGACTCACTGCTGTCAGACGGTTTCTCGCCGGCGGGAATATCCTCCGTAGGTGGTGAACGTTTCTTTCGCCGAACGGTGGCATCACGATCGTCAGCTACGCTTGCTGACTCTGACCTGCGGCTGTATGATCGATTCATACTCGATGCATGAGGGTCGGTCATGGCCGGTGCACTAGAGGATTGAAATATTTGCCCTGCTGAAAGAGAGCCTCGACGTAAGGAAACAGTACGTTGGCGTACTGTCGTGCCGTCGGTCATGGGAGAGTGACGGACTGAAGGGCGAACGTGAGACGGAGAACGAAGAGAGCTGGGAACTGATTCCCAAAGCTGTGAAGCCCAAGACGGTGTGTGCAGGGCTGTATCTCTAGGAGAAACCGAATCTACAATGTTTCGACTCGGTCGCAGATCCTCAAAAGAAGAGGATGGAGACATAGATCCCGGTAGGGGATGCAAAGCAGCAAAGGATGCTGGAGAAAACGTTCCATCAGCTGGGAAATGAACGTGCTCGCCGTAAGCGACAAAGGAAGACGAGGAAGATGGTTGGGTGTCGGATGGGGAAGGGATTGGAATGGGAGACGATGGTGAGAGTTCTGGGTCATTAATCCAGTGGGAAAGATAAAGATTATTATCTTCGGGTGACTTGATACCATCAGTGCTGTAGAAACTGCCAGAATGACTGTCTGTTGGGGAAAGCTGAGGACCATACTCGTAGTTTGTCATGGGTATTATGGGAGTAAAATTGTAGGCAGGCTTTGGGTCTGTGTCGAGATCTGTGTACGGGTCCCATTGTCGGTAGGGCGGAATATCCTCGATGTCGATTGGACCAAAGATCATCTGATCTGAATCTGGTGAGGAAAAGTGGTCAAAGGAAGAAGAATCACGAGTCGGGGAGAAATAACGAGGGATAATGGATGGGGAGGGCATTGAAGAGGCGAAGAAGGGGTTTTGTCGGTCGCGCAGTTTAAAAGTACTTTCTGTTACGCGAAATCGGGAAACAGATGTCATCCACCGTCGATCAACTTTAAGGAATCGGTTCGATATTCGGCAGATTACCATTCTTGACTCGTCCACCCACGAACAGCTTCGAGCCAACTTGGAGCAGCTTGCTTTTCAATTCCAGTCGCCAAACAAGCTATACTTGACAACAAACACAAACACCTCAATTAAGAAGGTTCGATCCCGTTTAATGGCTCCCATTGTCATCAATGTCCCCATACATTTATGGGCCGATGAATGTTACTTTTGTATCTACAATATAACAATTTCCGGTGAACGGTACTTGGTGCTGTTGTACACACTTTTGCCAGCCTGACCGGTAACAAGGAACGGATCCGAAAGATAATCATTATCGCAAATCATGAGTGATCATATGAGTCCTATGAACAGGGGAAAATACACACCTCCCAACCAGGAACATCCTTCATGATCTCCTTCTCTCGAGCGATAGCTGCCTGTTGTCGCCGGTACATGTCACGATCTCCCTCCGCTAAGAGCAGTGGGACGAGGTGAATTCGCGACCATACTTTCTCTCGTTGGAGTTCCCTTTAAAAAATGGCGAATCAGCTCAATTTCTCATTTGAGCCAAGGGCATAAATTTGATAAGGAGTGGCGGCCGGATCCAAATCCAAAGGCCACGTTTGGCGTTGAGCGGGATATGGGATGACACGCGCGACGTTCAGCTGACCCTTCACAACAGACCAGCTCGGAGACAATAGGAAGAGACGACATACCTTCGCTCTAAATTACCCTTTCCAAGTCGATAAAAACCGTAGGCGCAGATGGCGGTCACGCCTCCGAGAAGAACGTAGGCGCCTGGGCCTTTGTAAGGGAGATTTCGTTTGTACTTGAGGCTCTCGAAGCCCCCTGTCGGGGGCATGTCTCTAAGTACGGCTTGTCAGCAGCTGTTTGCCCAGCAATTCTCATTCTGCGTACTGTGTATAGGGAACCGACACTGTAAAAGAGTGTGCATTAGTGTTGGTATGTGGGGAATGTCGGTCAACGCACTGGTATATGATGAGATGAAAGAGCGGTTGAGTGACAAGAAGTTGAAGAACGGGGTGCGTGTCACGTGGTAACATTCTCGCCGACACAGATATAGATCCTTACTTAACCGCTACCGATGGGAGCGCTGGATACGTGGAGAGTTGTTTAAAGTATAGGGTATTTTAGTAGAAATTTGTTGATATTCCTGTTAAAATTATTTTGTAGCAGTATACGGGGGCTGATGCATGATGTGGTTGTTCCTGATGGTGTCCAGAATAGGAAATGTATGCAAGGATGTGTTTTTGGCGGGTTGAACGAATTCGTAACCCGATATACTCTGCCAACACTCAAGTACTCACGGCTGGCTTAAGGGCCTCCTTCCTCCGCCCATCATGTCCCGCCATCCTTCCCCTACCCCGTCCAACCCCGCTGCACAGCCCTTGTCCGCTCTTAGACAGAAACAAAAGCCTTTTGCTGTTGGCACTACTGCAGGCGCCGACGATGTAATCTATCAGGCAAAATACAAGGAGCTCAAACGAAAAGTAAAAGACATCGAATCAGTACGTTGCCCTCTTTCTTCTACCACCGACGCGTACACATCTGGCTAAAACAGGATAATGACAAACTCCACATCAAAGTCATGAATGCTCGAGTGAGCATTCAGAGAATGAAAATGGAACGAGCGTGAGTTTCGCCTTCAACTTTCATCTCTATTTTTTTTTATACCTTTCATCACAGCGTTTTGTACGAACGTCTTTCTACCGTTCCAAACGTCCAAGAACGTGCAGGGCTTCCACAGTCCCACTTGGCACCAGGCTTACCCCCACCCCGTCCTGTCTCGGCCACTCATCACCGCCATGACAGTCGTGATCATCCTTCTATGGAACCTGATCAACCACTCAAAGACTATATTCGCTCTTCAGGTGACAGAGTCAACACTGGAACAGATGGCCGCCTTGGGCCTGTATTAGATACACACGCTGGCCCCGGAGTGGCACTGTCACACATGACAGCGGTTCATTCTCCTAGGCGTTCCTCCGCAGGGCACGATGGTGGCCGTCACCACCTTCCACAGATGGGACAGTTGCCACCAGCGCAACGATACGAAAGCAGTCGTGCCCATTCGCATTCCAATTCCCATGCCAGTCCTCCTTTGCACCACCCTCACGCAAGCTCGTCTCATTCGCGCACCCGATCACATTCTTCTTCCCGGTCTCGTTCCCACCAGCTACCCGCGCAATCTTATCATGGAGGGTCCAGCCACCCTACCCAGTATCCCGAAAGCTTAATACCGGCTCAACAAATTTTGCATAGCCCCACGTCCATCGAGAGAGAGAGATCAAGACGTCATGATTTTAACGACCTCTCCGCTTCCCATGGTGATCCTCATGGTCATGTCCATCATCAAGCACCACTGGCACAAATGTCGCCCCGTTCCGACATCAGGTCATCTAGTCATATTCATTCTCAACAGCGCGTGGGCCATGCTACCTTCATTAACAGCAGCAGGGACGATCTTCAAGAACGGCACCACGATCTGGACCGAGATCGTGAATGGGAACGTGAGCGCGAACGGGACCGTCGTGACTTAGGTCGTGGCAGAGAAATTGACTCACACTCGGCATCCCGGTTCCGACAATTGATTGACAGAGACTATAAGGTGTCCTCACGCAGCCGTGAAGAACATGCATACTATGCCGATGGCCCGCTTCCCACTGGGTACCCTCACCCCTCCCGTTCTGGGTCACCTGGTTCGGATTCCGCCTCTGGTTCTGTAGTTGGCGCAGGCGAAGACCCACCCCGCTCAGATTCGCGCAGCCAATTCTATGAACACGATCATTCACGGTCTTCTTCATATAGACTTCGTCCGGTCACGAACGAAGATATTGATTTTGTGCATGAAGACGGAAGATCTTACTCTCGTGGTGATCGGGCTGGCGGTGGTATGGGTGGCGGCGGTGGCAATTTCGCGCTGGCAGAACAGAGCCGCACTCCAATGGATGGTAGGAAGAGAAGCCGGAATGACATGGATGTCGATAGTGACAATGACGCAGAAGGACCTCACGGAGATTCTCTGTATACTACTGGGAGGCTGCAGGAGGATAGGGGTTCAGTGAAACGACATCATCGAGAACGTCATCAACACCGGAGTGATGACAATCATGAAGATAACCGGATGACCTCGTAAACCCTTTTGTGGTATTTCCCCTCTCAAGCTCCCGAGAAAATTAATTTGCTTTCTGCTTCTCAGAGATATCGTGTTGTATGTTGGATTGCTGTGTACAGGTAGTGTATCTGTTGGTAAAGTCGGCTCGGTGTGTCAAAGCCGAACGTCATAAATAGAGCAAGGCCAAGATCATCGATTGCTGCGGTCTGCTGACTGCCAATTCACTCTTTGACTCAAGAAGCGCAAATAAGATGGCGAACAATCTCTATGTTGAGAAGATAGTCCCTCAGAATATGTGCGAGTCGGACAAAGCAAGACCCTAATGCGCTTATTTTCCGAGAGACGAAAAAGAAGCGTTTCGAACCCTTGTAATGAAGCGCCTACCGGGCGGAACCATGTTGACGAATTGGCTCAAGAATACCAAGAGTATACATAGCTTGCCCTCCTATCATATGTTCCCGATAGCCGCAAACATCACCATCCCGATAAAGTGGTTAATCATAGCGTAGAAGGGACCGCCGCAAACGGGAATTGACGTCAGCCGCTCTTCCCATTAAATGCAGCTATGTATATTGAGCGCTCCAAAATGCCCGTGAAAGTCAGCGGCGTTGTGGACACCGAGGCAACGGCGGAGTTGCGCGATAGGCGAGTTGACCCTATGACTGCTCAAAGAGGGGTCCTTTTTTTTTCGTCCGTAACATCGAGGGATTCGGGTAAAGGATCAGTTGGATGTTTTTTTTACAACGCGCGAACCAAACCGTCGAACAAGGACAGAGGATACAGAGTTCCCAAGAATTCAGCGGGGATGAGGCGAATCCTGGCTGGATGGACATGGCTGATCGGTCCAGTTCGTTATCTTAATAAGAACATCTGTAAAGTTTCAGAAGGTTGTTGAAAGCGCGAGGACAGATTTTGAGGCCACGTCAGTCAATTCTTCTAATAAATTTTACAGCTACGGAAATGTCAATCATATCGGTGTCCACAACACGTCCGAGATATGGATTGGTGACCTTTTGCCGTCAAAATGGAAAGCAAGTAGTTGAACCCTGGCTCGGTGGTTCTCGATTCGGACAACAGCAGAACTTCGTTATTAAAAATGATGCCCAGTCATAACTTAGGACTGTACAGCTTGATGACTGACCCGCTGTCATTTCGAGTCCTGTCCAAATAATGTAAGTCATAGATGTATGCTGTCAGATAATTCTTGCCTTGAAAAGGAAAACCATAAGGTCGTCCCGCTCCTGACGGTTTGCTGCGCGCAGAGGGAAGACACGGGCCACTGGCAAAGTTAAGCGAAGTCATGACAATATTACTATGTAACCGCCAATCTCACGTCCTGTCTAATATTCTCAAGAATGGTCGTGTCCGCAGCGCGCATCCGTGAGACAGGTATTGTTGAAATAGGAGAACAATGACACTACTTTTGACTGCTGCCATATCTAGTTGTAGAAGTTTCAACAATCAAATCGGACCAGTTTGCCGTCGTTTCCTTGCTTGGTCTTCCCGCCAACCAATTCGTATGAGACGCCCAAGGCTTGAGTAAAGGCAGGTGAAGGCGTTAAAGTGTGCCGACGGTTGAGATGAAAACCACTGCCAAATATGTACAAACCCAGGCATTATGCTGATTTTCTCAAGATTTTCTGCCTTCGAGTCCTGAATAGCGCTATGATGAACAGAGTACCCAACACTACTGGATCCCGCCCATTTCAAGTAAGATTCGGCTGTTTATCGAAACGTTGCACCATGAAACAAGAAGTTCGTGCAGGTTCGTGCAGTTTGGCAAAATGGGTTGTAATGTTTGTGCAAAGGTAAGTACATTCCGGAATTTACTTTATCTCGCCTCCATTGCGGGTTACGCTGCAGCCATACCGTCCACTACAGTATTTAATTCATCAGCCACTATCCCAGGACGCTGCAAGTGATAGAGAATGGACAACGCGTAAACAAGGATCTGCGACGTTATAGTCTACTTGTAGTGTCACTCTATTTTGCAGGGGTCCCAAAACCCATATTCAAGGTTACCGATAAACGTGATCGGCTGTAGTAAGGTGACGTGAGACGCATATTCTATCACAAAAAAAAAAATACAACGCGCACCATGCAAGTTTGCTGCAATTTCAGCCTCAGCTCTATCACCATTCGCTAAAAGCTTTTCCTTGTTATACAACAATTCTTCACGAGTCTCAGTGGAGAACTCCTGGTTTTGTGCTAAAAATTGCTTGGCATTGGCAAACTTTTGAAGAAAGACAGAAGGACCTACTCTCCACAATCGCGTCAACAGGACATGCCTCCTGACAAAAGCCGCAATAGATGCATTTGGTCATATCGATATCTAAACTTTGTTATATACAACACCCGTAGGTTCAGAATTTTACTTACCGTATTTTGTGGTCTTCCTTGACCCGTCCAACCGAGCCTCGCTCTCGATTGTAATTGCTTGAGCAGGACAAATGGCTTCACAAAGTTTGCAAGCTATGATGAAGAGTTGAGGTGACTAATTCAAGAAACATGGACCAATGCTTACCAATACAGCGCTCTTCGCCGCTCGGGTATCGACGCAGAGCATGTTCACCGCGAAATCGAGGAGATAAAGGACCTTTTTCAAACGGATACATGATTGTGTAGGGCGGTCGGAAGAAGTTCTCCATCACAATCCACATTCCTAGATGAAATGCATGAATTCGGCGATCGCTATTATATGTAACGCCTGGCGCGTACCCCGGATAATTTCGGTGAAGAAAAAGAGGTGAACTGCTTTGTCCAGCGCACTAGGACCATCCGCATATGGATTTATCTCGTTGCCATGTTTGTCAAATTCGCGAGGCAGCTCCTCGGCATGGTGAACACGAGAAGCAATTCCACTAGTCAGCCCGCTTTCTCTGTCTGGGGAGGTGTGTTGCGAACGCGAACAAGTTGAGCTGGAGAGAAGGCGACGAGCGACAAGAGCAGAGCGAGCCGAAGTTGGTGGTAATGACGCAAATATACGGGGTTGCAGGCCTACAAAGGGCCGAGTTCTAGAGAGCGACATGAGAGCGGCAGCGTCAACGACGCCAGCAACAGTGAGATTACGGAAAAGTAAGGATCACGCCTGTCACACGTCACCAGCCAATCGCATCATCAACTCAAGCCTCACATCACACATACCCGGAATCTTTCTGTGATCTGCAATGTCCTCAACAACGAAATCCAAATCGAAGGCCCCAGTCCTTTTTGATCAGGGTAAGCATACAGTTACTCCCCTTTGTTCCAAGGCTGAACCGCATCAGCCAGAAATTCAGCAAAGTTATATTCGAATGCAGAATGAGCTGCAAGGCCTGGCAGGAAAAATTGGAGAGCTAGAACAGGAAGCAGATGAACACGGGTAAGTACTACATCGCCCTCGATTTTGACTGACTGACCCTCGATCCTGCAGGCTCGTCCTCACCACACTTGATGAGGCACTTGTGCACGAACCAGGTCGTAAATGTTTTCGCCTCATCGGCGGAGTTCTCGTCGAGCGTACAGTGAAAGATGTCGTCCCTGCCCTTCAGACGAATCGTGATGGGGCGAGTAGCCGCTTTCACTATTGCCCTTCTCGATAGCTAACCTTGTTCTCCGCAGATCCGAAAAGTTGTCGCTAGTTTGACGGAGCAATATAAGACGAAAGAAAAAGATCTGGATACCTTCAAAAGCGAATACAATATTCGGCCTGTTTAAATATAACCTAGACTCGTTTTTTCTTACTTTGGTGAGTTATAGCGATGTGACCTGAACTCCCAACTCGTTTCAACGCGTCAAGTTTTTTGAGGTCTCAAACATGTTCTTCGATACCCTTATTCCGTCTAAGGGAGAAATTGCACAGACTTGATCCTACTTGACGAGACCTCGTAAATGCGACTACTTGTGCCCATGCGTGGCACATATCTAATGATATATTTCTTTGAATCCGGAGGCCAAAATCGTCATCATGTGCTTGTCAAAGTCTACTATATTCTATCCCCAAGGTGACGGTTTCCAATGCTTGGCGGGAAGCTGAGCTGATGGTGATCATGTGCAAATCGTAGCAACACCATATCCACGATAATTTGAGCATGAGATTATCACATCTTGTCTCTCCAATCTATCGTTGTGTCCTGTGCTTGTAGGCTTGCTTACGCTCGCCCCCTGTCGCTCTTTTCTGCTCCATATGTTCCTTGTCACTCTCTTCTATATCTTTATTTCATTCGGCTTCCTCCCCCACTTTTTTGCGTCTGCCGCGCCTCGACCACGATTCACTAAGCACAGTGCACTTGCTAGGGGTTTAGTGTCCGACTCTGCGGACATCACCGCCTTTCTCGCTGAACACAACACTGTCCGCGCTGCCCACAATGCCCCACCCCTCACTTGGTCCGGCGAGCTTGCGCTGAAAGCCGCGATATGGGCGAATATGTGCCAATTTAAGCACTCCGATGGCCTTTTAAGCTACAAACCGTACGGTGAAAATATAGTGGCGGCGACTGGAGATTTCTCCATCCCCGCCGCCATGGGCACCTTTGTGCAAGATGCTGGTATGAAATTATGTCTAGCTAACTTCTTCTTGACTAAAAACTCGAAATCAGCGGATCACAACCCAGCAAACCCAACATACACCCACTTTACCCAGGTCATCTGGAAATCCACCACACAACTTGGATGCGCCGTCTCCAAATGCGATAGTATCTTCGATAGGTCGTTTGGAAAAGCAACCCTCTACGTTTGCTTGTACAACCCCGCCGGAAACGTCGTCGGAGACGCCCCGTAAGTAAATTTCCCGTCGTGGATTTGAGGAATTATTCATACTCTCGTCAAACTGCAGAGTCAATGTACAATTTTGATTTTTTTTTCTAAAGCCAGCGGCTACCTTCTAGTGCCGCCGAATTTTTCTGCTGTCCTGCTCAAGTCAGAGATCAGCTCTTCAGTTTATAGTCAGCGACTACTCTCATCGGGCTTCATTGTCTGGCACTTTTGAGCTCTGCATACCCTGGGGTCAATAAACGATCAAATATGTATGCTGGCCACCATCAAAAGTTCAATAGATTGACATACCTTTTAGTGAATAATCAGACCTTCAGTCGACGTTAATTCCACCTTATATTTGATTTCAAAGAATCGGTCCATAATAAAGTTGACTAGATGTACTACCAGCAGCTTCCCAAAGCGAAAAGACGCCATGAAATGTGAATGACACCCACGTCTGGGAAGAAAAGGGCCTGCTGGGCTTCTACAATCAAGAAGAGCAACCGCAAGGTTTTACAATAGCTGGCCAGGCATGTGCGCCAGATACAGATTGGATACAAATCGCCAGAAGAGTGGAACCGTCGCAGCGGGTTTCACAAAGCAAAGTTCTCCGGTGGTTTTGATTGCCATCCCTTGCAAAAATGGACACTGTTTAGCCAGTAATACCACGTTTTCATAAATCCGAGTCTCTTCAGCCGGAGGAAGCGGTCTTTCTGCGACGTACTAAGGTTCCGAGGGCGAAGGTTCGGACAGAAGTGTCCTAGTTGCCGCGTATCTAGAGTGCGGAAGACAAGAACAAGGTGTTGTCTGCCCCCGAGTAGTGTCTGTGCTCCGCCGCCCGCTGTGACCTTGCTGAAATTTTGAAAGGAAAAAAAAAAAGCGAGCTACCTCCAGACTCCCCGCGCCATAACATCTTCAAACGGCTTGTGAGGTATCACCGATTCGCTACTATGGATCAGTCGTTCAAAGCGTAATAAACATAACGTGATCATAGGTGACCATCTGCACCCAGCGATAATCGGTAGTCACCCAGAAAGCCTAGAGTATAAGAAAATAGCCACGTCAGACTCGAGCTCTGCAAACTAACGAAGTGTGTCGGATAGAGAAAGGTGGTCACAATCACGGTTTGTTGGGCGTTTCAATCCAAGACTGAAATCGTCGATAGCAGAAGCCAACCAGAAGCAAGCCCGAGACTCCTCCTCGCTGACAGGGCTTTAACGGCAGCCTTGCTTATGTTGCCATGACTAGCCTCCATCCACTGGAGTGACTGACAGAAGGTGTGAAAATGTAATTTACCTTTACAGGGCATGCCTTTATGTAAGCGTTCCCAGGCTCATCTGAAAGACGGAATACATAAGTGTAAGGCCTTCCTTGTCTCCTTGACCAGACTAAAATTATAACCTTCATCACGTTTATTCCACTCCATACTTTGGTGCGAGCAGTGATAGTTCTTATCAATTGATTCCCAAGAAGGACTCCCCGTTCCAGTATTTTCACATGCAGGCTGAGGATCGACGAAACGAAGCTTCACCAGTTTTTGACAACCTGGATGTCGACCTCTTTGTTAAGGTGCTGGCCAACACCGCTTTTAGTGAGCTAAACCGCGTCCAGCTTTCAAATCTTATTGACCTTCTGTTTTAGGCCCTTTCTTCGTCTTCTTTATCCCCCTTTTCTATGTTTTCCAGGGTTTGAAGGTTACCCATCCAGTGGTCCTTCTATGGTCTGCATATTACGTAGCCATATCAGTCTTTTGTGAGTTGCTCACCACCCGTCTACTATAATCATGCTGACCGGAACTAGGGTTTGTCAAATGGTATTCAAGGCTGTATCGCAATCAGGGCAGTCTGCTTCTTGGGCCCGGAGCCCTCGACTGGGGAGAGCAGATAGTGGTTATAACAGGAGGTGGGAGTTGGGAATTGTCTGCGTTCTGACACTTCTAACCTTATACAGGATCATCTGGTGTAGGAGAATTGTTAGCGAATACCCTAGCGGTCAGGAACGTCTACGTTGTCGTTCTCGACGTAAAACCAATTATAACCGAGAATTGTGAGTCCACGGCCTGGTGTTCTCATTCGCCACTCACCATTTCTCTAGATAATATTATTTACTATAAATGCGACATATCGAAGTGGGAGGAAGTGGAGGCAGTAGCGAAAAAGGTCTTCAACGAGGTAAGTCGAAACGGGTACGGCATTCAGCTGGTTTTACTTCTTGCTAGATCGGTCAACCGACGATTCTCATAAACAACGCTGGCGTTGTTCAAGGAAAGCTTATTCTAGATCTAGCACCTGAGAATATCGAACAGTACGTTGGTTCTTTTTAGATTTCCATATCTCATCTTGGACAGGACGTTTGGTGTTAATACCCTTTCTCATTTTTGGATACTGAAAGCATTCCTTCCTGGTTTAATTGACAAAAAATCCGGGCACATTGTGGGTCTTTCCTGATTATTCCAATTGCCTTCTACAAATATAGCTTCGTCCAAAGGTCACAGTATCGTCCGTATTAGGTTTCACTGGATGCGCCCAAATGTGTATGAACAATTTCAGTCTTGATCTATGACCTACTGACATTTAATTTAACAGCGGATTATAATGCTTCCAAAGCAGCAGCCATTTCCTTGAACCGCACTTTACGGTGGGAGCTGGACAATCGGTGCGTCTTTAAGCAATACCACGTCCGCCTCATTCCAATTCCTTGGCAAACAGCTACCGATGCCCAAAAATTCGCACCACCCTTGTTTGCCCCGCTCACATCAATACATCCATGTTTGAAACGATCACTTTTCCCTCCTCCGCCATTTGGAATTTTTTCTTCCCGTCTGTACAACCTGTCACAGTGGTGAAACGAATCATCGCGGCTCTTGACGAACAACATTCGCAAACTATCTTCTTACCCTTTTTTGCCAACTTCACCCCTTACGTCGACCATTTGCCAAGTTTCTTGAGAGATTTCGTGCAGTGGGTGAGTAGAGCAACACCTTTGTATTCAGGTCTCCGCCTAAAATATCCCTTTTCCAGCTTTCCGGAGCCGACTATGCAATGTCTAATTTTACCAAAACGCCTGAAAGGCGAGGTAGAGAACTTGATCCAAACCCGATGGAAATGGGCTCAAAGGAGGACTAAACGTTTCCAGTCTGTACACGATGTATCTTTCGAATGGTTTTGTTTTTTTATACATTGATAACTCAATTACAATCGAAAAGTAGATGGGCGTCTTCCTTAACAAAGGTTGTTATGCACGATACAAGGAAATGAAACCGAAAAGCCTTTTGTTATTGCGCATGATCGGGCAGAAAGGAGATCTGGGCATGCGCTAATCCGGATAATCCAGCACTTTCGCAACGAGTCACTAGGCCACTGGCCACAAAGCTGTGAATGCAACATGATGGCCATTGTACACTTACATAGGAAAGAACGCGTTTTACCACTTGGATTCATACCACTTTCATCTCCAACTATCCGTTTCAATCCGTGAAAGCGTTCGAGCCTTCAAATATACCGTGAGCTTCCGCGGTCGCCCACTTAGGGGAAAAGAACGTCTACGAACGCCCACAACTTATCTTTTGTACTAAACAAGAGTACGATTCAGACAACGACGACGAACGACGCCTTACACACTTCAGCCCCGATTTTTGCGCCGCGTACGCGAACACAAGTCCCCGCCCCCAGCACACCACTGAACGCAGGTTAAGGGGAACGCGTCCCTTTTTCCGTAGAGACACCATGCCACCAATCACGTGTGCGCGCCAAACCCTTTCTGCAATTTGTATACCAACGCAACCGAAATTACTACACGACGTCCAAGATGTTTTACTACAGACACGCGACAATGAGGGAAGTTTAGGGGCAGCTAGACGAGACGCGGTGCGTTATGATCTAGTCTGCTTTTTTGGTTCAGAGATTCATGTTGCCCAGGTTGAGCCCTCTTTGTGCCGACGGGACGGAATCACGCGTATCGCTGAGGTCTGTCGCGGTGTTGCTGATTCCAGATTCTCTGGTATACAGCATGTCGATATTGCACCGTGCCTGTCACGGTCCGCCGCCGTATGGCGTTTATGTGAAGAAACCGAGGGTGACGACGAACGAGAGAACGGCTCTCGTTCCCTTCATGATATGGTGAGCATATTCTTTCTCTTGCACTTAAGATATTCTTAATCCGTTCGTTGTAGCTCTGCAGTGTCCCTGCTTCAATCGTCACCAGTGGCACCAACGGAACGGAACAATGTAATGTGAGTGTACCACAAACGCGTCAAGGCCTGAATGATAACTAGTCGCCTAATATCTTTCTCAGAATGATCTTCGAGAGTATTACAGCATTCGAAACAATCTGATCCTCGACTCAACTCACCCAGACGCGCCCCACATCGTCATCACTCCCGTGGAGGAAACCATAGAGGACTACTATATCCATTGGGGGAACCGGGTTGAGCCCCAATGGTTAGGGTGCCTCACAATCCCACCACCTGTCGTATCGAGGACGCGTTTATTTCTCTTGAACAATGCAGTGATTTCATCGAAGACATATTCTGACGAATCACCAATTCAACGCGCATCTCCGCGGCTTTTCTTACATACGTCGTGGTTTAATCGAATGGTGCGTTTTTTGGCGTTTCCATTCCCTCAGAACCTAATCAAGACATAGATCAAACCCACGGGTAGAGCACGCCTCGCCCTTCATCTTAAGAAGGCCCTGCAAAAGAATCAGTTTAAAGCTACAGTAAGGACGTGATGAGTACCACCTTATCCTAGTCTGACTCATCTTTCTCCAAGGCCTTTAGTGCAAGTCGTGTAGCAGCTGCATTCCGACAAAAGTATGACGATCCCGAATTTCTTTCTTCCGTCGAGAAGCCGTTTAAATGGGTTGATCCTGCAGAGGTGTGTTTCTTCCCTTTCGTATTGAATCGCCCTAAAAAGGACCAAAAATAGCATGTCCTTCGGCGCAACGCTCATCATCGCGGAGTGCTTATCATTGACTCTCCTAGTCCATTTATCATCCCTCATATCATGATCAACGCCCCTCCTCCCCAAGACTTCTGGGTTACCTGGGGAAATGCTACAAATAGTCCACAAGACGGAGGTTTTGGCCGATATCTTGTCGTTCCTTCACGATTTGACTACATCAATCTGCTGCAATCACCTTGCGAAGATTTAGATTCGATTTGTGGAAACGAGGTGGATCTATCGGAGAGCTCCTCACCATCCGGCACCCCTTTCCCCGAGACCCCAATATGCGATCAGGCTAGCGACTTCTATATCCAAAGGCCCGAGGAGATGATGGATGATTCCAACGAAAATAATCCAGAATTAGAATGTCTGACTCGAGTGGAACCTCCGAAGTTTTTCCTTTCCGACGATGATGACGAGGAAGATGGCTTGCCCCCTTTTGACGATTGGTATCAAAATATTGCCGCACGCACTCAAACTATGAACACCAACTAATTGACATCTTCCCCTCGGACATTTAATATCCATCTTCACCACCATCCTTCGCATCTCATCATCTTCCACAGCATATACCTTTGGATACCCTGCAACATAACATCAACTCTGTCATCGCGTTAGCATCATTACAATTATCTCATTTTGCATAGTGCCAATTGTATACTACTTCTCTCTGTACTTGTATCCCATAACAAATATCTTCATCCCGCACGCTTGCAGAATGATTGTTACATTTTTGTCAATAATAGATTGAAAAGCACTGGTGCATATAGTTGGTACAAAGCGTACAAAGATGAGTGATACATAAATATCTGTAAAAGATGCAATGACAGGGTCAATGAGAACCCGGAAAAGAGATTGTGGAGGATGTCCAAATGTAAGGGCAGCAGCGATGAAGTGTGGGGTAGAAAAATCAGGGACCCTGAGAGTGGATTTCCAAAACATGATAAGTCTCCAACGCTAGGCAGATTGGACGGGATGTAAACGAAACGAGCGGAATTGAAATCAAGAAAACGATCAGATGATATCGTACATATGGAAAACTTTTGTTCCTCAGCATAAGCGGAGGAGACTTTGAGCACGAATCGCGTGCTTTTTATCGACCTGAATGACAGTCAAAATGTGTACCAGTAGGTGGAAGAATGAAATTTACTAGTAAATTAGCAGTTTTGAACGTGGAGCTATACATGTGGTTTATGCCGTTTTCTTCTAAAACTCGCGAGAAGTGATTCACGAGACCGTGCTTGTCTATAATATGTTTATCAGCTAACTGGAGGAGATAAGCTATCATTGGGCATACTGAGTCCAAAACGTCGGAGGTCAAGTTGAAGGCATTTGCGGGGAGAAGGTGAATCGCAATCGTCATCGTCGTCCGACGAATCCGCAGTATTAATGGACGCATCTGCCGCGTCTAATTCACCGCTGCACATAACCATATGTCTTTCGTTCGGCGGGAACAAAGTGGCGAGGACGTGAACGTCGGCGGTGAGCGAGGATCCCTCTTGCGTTCTGGTAAAGCTAAAAAATAGTACCTCGTTGCTGGTTGAGGATGTCGGCGGGTGCGTCGAAGTAAGGTGAGAGCGCGTTGCTTTTCTGGGAGATGACGGTGTCTCAGGTGATAGGGGATGCTTGGATGGGGGTTTGAGGGGTGACGGGGATATTAAGCCGGGTAGATCAGCGTAGGAGCGGGAGGCCAACGAATCCAGTGAGGTGACAGAAACATTTTGAGGGGAGTGCGAGAAGTAGCCATCGTCTTCACTGGCCGAAGAGGACGAGCTTGAAGAAGTAAGGGGTAGTGGTCGGCCGTGGCTTACAGATACAGGTGCGAATGGCTCCAAGTATGGAGGGCGAGGAGAAGAGGGCCGCTGGGGTGAGAGGGGTATCAGATCTGGAAAGGCAACTAGTTTTATGATTTTGAGACCCCAACTGTCTACAGCTAATTCGTCGGACCACCCAACGCAAGCAAGGTCGGGGTGGAGTATGCGAACCTCACCTGAGGTTGGCGAATGCGCTTTGTTACGGGGTGATGTCGACTCGGGTGAACGTGGTTTCTTTGAAATATCTTGACGCGGTTGCGAAAGCACCGATGTGTCAGTACCACTGCGAGACCGTGTGAGGACTGTTTTGGGGCTGTGGGGTGTAAAATCGTGAATGGAAGACCTGTCGTCACTTCCAAGCGAAAGTGATGGTGACGTCGGACGAGTTGTAAAGGGACTTGGATCGGGCGAGTATAAATTGAACCCAGCCGATGCAAAGTGATTCATGGCCTCCTGTAAGCGGCACTCTTTTACCTAGTGGGTAAGTATCAAAAGGGGGTAGGGGGAAGGGGCCTGAGGCAGTCGACGAACGAAGATAAAGTCACTCATATATGAGGACTGATACAGAATTGAGATCCCTGCCGCGGCCAAAGGGGCTGATAGCTCATGAACACGAGCACCAGACTTTTCTATATAAAAAAAATTAGGTTAGCGACAAATGATGAGTTGAATAGGCGCACCTATTCGATCACTGTGTGAGTCTATTTGCAAAACACTCCACTTTTCATAGGAAATTTCTATGGCTTCATAGACATTTGAACACTTGCGTTTCGAAATACGCGAGAGTGAACGTTGTTTTTGGTAATCCTTTCTGGCTATTCCCTCAAAGTCCTTAAGAAGGTGGTGCTCAGCGAAGAGGCTGAGCTCAATTTCGTTACAAGTGATATTGAGAAAGATGGGAGAAGGGTAGAGTATCTGGCGAAGAATCTGATGTGAGAGATGAGGGAGACGGGAGCGAGGGACATGGACGAGAGAAAGGGAGACTGGGAGAAGGGAGATCGTGTCCTGCATGCCAGAAGTCGTGGTAGAGAGCAAGAGATTATTAGGAATTAACTTAAAATCTAGGTTGTCCCTGGGATCCGATCGGCGATCGGACCAAGCTGGCTCAAGTCATTAAAGTCAGGCACAAGTTGGCGTTGCATTGGCACTGCACTGAGGCCTACTGAGGCTTGCAGTTGTCTTATGACTTTTTATGAGCTTCCTATGATGTGTTTGATTCCATTTCAAGTCGGAACCAGCAATTTGTATCGACGACTTTGTTGGGACTCACTTTCTTATCTATGCCGGTTACTTGATAAGCATCAGAATGAAAAAGTACACCGATGATATCATCAAATAGACCAAGTACAAGCATACAGGATATCAATTGAGGGATATCGAGCCAATATCTAATGTAGCCAGGTGATGGTGTATCTACAATGATGCGATCAGAGACAAGAGCTGGTACACGAGAGGGGGAACTAAACGTATATATGCAAGTGAAGGCAAAGGTGAATAAGGATCGTTGAAGGAAACTTTATTACAGCAGAAAGAGAAGGGGAAGATATGGATCAGATGGCTGCCATGTGAAAAGGCACGGGGTACGCCCCAGGGTATGAACGTGTTGTGGCTTTTAGCCAACTGTGTAGAGGTTTCACGCGAAGGTATTTCATATTCGTGGTTCCTTTGTGGCGGTGCGCTTGCGCATGATACGAGAAGTGGTGGAAGTGGTACTTTTGGATCGCCCATGTGATGACTGTATGGACATCGCGGCGGTTCGAAGCGTCGGGTGCGGCGGCATGTGACCGCGATGGGCCCGCGTATGAGCGGGCGTTTTCACGGGGGGCGGTATGAATACGCTGCGAGTACGCAGGTGGTAGCGAGGTGACATGGTTGGGACAAGAAGGGCTTGAAACTCGACCCGTGAATTTGATGATCGCAGAACTGGTGGTGCTGGCCGTGAAGGAGAGGCGGGAGCAGAAGAACTACTTCGGTCAGATGACAATGAAGATAACGACGATAACGACGACAAGGAATGCTTCGCTGCGGGTGCTGTTGCTTCTCCCTGAGGAGCCTTCTCTATCATTTTCGAAAAATCTATCTGTGAGCATGGCAACAAGAGGGGCGCTATGACTTGCGACTCTGCAGGCTCAGACGTAGTAGTTGCAACTTTCCATTGAAGAGAACCGTTGGGAGTAACGAGCGGCGTGTCGATCAAATGATCTGAGCGTTGCGACTCAAAAATGGCGGATGGCGTCGGGGAAGAACACCAAGCGTCATCGTCTGCTTGCTGCGAGTCTATAATATTGAGTTCATACTCTTGAATGTTATTGAAGCCTCTTTCCCGACCTGGTTGAGCAGCGGGCGCAACGACCGGCTCTGTCGACTTGCGCTCAAGCTTCGACTTCTTTGAATTTGATTCTTGCGAAGTCGTTTCGCTATTCACGAGAAAGGGGTTTTCATCGTCATCCTCTGTTCGTTGGCGCTTCTTGACGCTTGGTTGCACCTGCCGCTGGTGGCGATAGACGGGTTTGACGGGGGGTAACTTGCTCTCATAAGCAAAATCTCTGACTTTAATTCCCATGGCAGCTAGTTTGGAAGTTGTTGGCTTTTCTGAGATTCGTGGTGGCTTTGAGTTTGGGGGTCTCTTCGGAGTCGCTGAAGACGATGGCTCTGGAATCTCAGCTGACTATGACACAGATGTTCAAAAGGATCATAGAGTAAAAAGTGATAAACTCACATGAGACTCTAAGGAAGATGCCAATACTTGGAAGATGGCGGATACATTTTGGTCTGGTTGGGGGGCTAACGTTCCGTCTTGCGTCGCTTCATCCATCGCTTTCACTTGAGCCTTGGATCACACAGATTTGAGATGGGCGATGCCCGCAAAGTACCTGACGACGCGCAGGTCGTAGTACGGAGGGTATAAACGAACGTCGTTGCAAATAGAGGTACCTCGTGTTCACGTGATTTAGTTCTTTTCATCTTTTACTAAGTACGCATGTGGAGGCATGCATGGAAACCAGTGGCAGCCGTCGTTGTCGTTGGAACACCTCCCGCATATCTTTATTATCGTCACTATGTCAAGGATAAGACCTTTGAACTCCCAGTCAAAGTCCAGAGTCCTGACGGTAAATCAGAAATGGCCACTAGGACATTCCCCCTCCTCCCCCTTACGGTTCTCGAAGCTCGAATTCGAGAACATGCCACCTTTCAATTTCATTCTCGTCCTGGAGGAATTGTATGGAAGCAGGCAACAGCAGCATTAGCTTCAAATGATCCCATTGAAGACGCGCATGCTAGTCAAATTGTGGAACGAGATCCCTCAGACCCGTCATACCCTGGCGATTACCTTTTCTTCGCAGTCATGGACGGGCACGGCGGCTATGAAACATCTAGACTCCTTTCACGTATTTTAATAAAGGCCGTCGCACTTGAACTATCCTACCTCAACAACCCTCCACCGTTAGCGAAACCAAGTTATCTTGGGAGTGCTAGAGCTCTGTTATGGCCGTTCACGTCGCAAACTGTAACATATCCCCTCGATGCAGACCCTCAAAAAGTTTCACTTGCTATTCAACATGCATTTACGAAACTTGATGATGAGCTTCTCGCTGCCCCGCTACGCATACTTGCAAACAGTCTTGACGAAGAGTCACGGAAAAAGAATGTTATTCCTGATCTCAGCCACCATCCATTAGCACTGGCAACCATGCTTCCAGCAATCTCCGGTCAGAGGCTTTTAATGACATTCCTTCATATCTAATCTATCCACAGGTAGTTGTGCCCTAATGGCGGTCTTCGACACAGCTCACCAGGATCTTTATGTAGCATGCACCGGCGATAGCAGAGCCGTCGCCGGAGTTTGGGAAGCTACACCTAATGGTGAAGGACGCTGGCGTGTTGAAGTGTTGAGTGAGGATCAAACAGGCCGTAATCCATCTGAGCTTGCTCGGTACGTCATTCATTTCAAAGGGAATGTCATTACTTGATTTCCTTTGTCAGAATGCAATCTGAACACCCTAAAGATGAGGAGAATGATGTTATTCGCAGAGGTCGCGTCCTGGGAGGTCTAGAGCCTTCCCGAGCATTTGGTGACGCGCGGTATAAGTGGCCCCGTACAGTTCAAGAGACGTGGGTTCCCATATAAATTCTAATTTTATGCACTAATTTTTATATCTAACGGTGAAGCTTGAACCGAGCTTTCCTTGCCGGAAATGGAACTCCAATGCGTACCGCTCCTGCACTTTTCAAGACCCCACCTTACGTGATTGCAAGACCAGTTGTGACCCATCGCAAGCTTTCATTCCCAGCTAATGAACCCACTGCCAACCCTATCCGCTTTCTTGTTCTCGCAACAGATGGCTTATGGGATCGACTGAGGTATGCCAACTTCTCTCGGAAAGTATTGGATATATTTTGATTCGGAAACAGCAACGACGAAGTCGTCAGTCTCGTTGGAGGTCACCTTGCAGGCTTCAAGGGGATCATTTCCAAGTCCAATCTTCAAACGCTGGTTCCCACGTCATCAGGTTCAATGGGGGTGCAAGGCAAAGACAAGACAGACACACAACAGGAAGGGTCTTGGGCATTCCTTGACGAGAATGTCGGTGCCCATCTCATCCGAAACGCATTTGGTGGAGGCGATGAAATGTATCTTCGAAAACTTTTGAGCATTCCCGCTCCACATTCCAGGCGATATCGCGACGATCTTACGGTAACTGTGGTTTGGTGGGAAGATGGAAAGGAAGAGGCGGCTAGGGTAGTTACCGAAAAGGTCAAATCTAAGCTATAATCCATTCGTTCTTAACGCTCGCTCTCGAGTCTGCTCTGCAGCAAAATGTACAAGTTTGGGTGCGTGCAAGATTAATATTACTATGCGTGACTCTCACTGGAGTCTACAAGGCTCGCTGATATGATGTATATACTCTTCCTCTATCAAATCCCCCTGGGCTTCCGATTGAAAGATTTCTTCTGCAAGTACGTTTTCGCTGGAGCTGGCGTAATATTGTAAGGATTTCTATAACCCACAGTGCCACGATTTGTTAATTCGTTTGGTCGTGTCCGTGTATTGCTCTGCAGGTGATCTCTGTCTGCTGTAGTGTCTGGTGACTTCCTCTTCTTACTCGCGTTGCTCGTGCCATAGAAGCTGCTCGTCGGGATGGCAGGTGACGAGGACATGGGTGGCCCATGAGCTGGAGATGACGGTCTATCGGATTCTTTCGTAGGTGATCCCAGATCTTCTCCTTTCTCTTGTACCTTGCCCTCTGCATCGCTGTCAGAGTTGTAATTCCCTATGATTGCTAGCGCGCGACGAGCTTGCTCGGCTGACGCCGCCTCAATTTTAGATTTGATCAATGCGGCTTGAGGGTCTATACCATTCACTGGCCGTTTTGCATCAGGAGTAACTGCGTCAGGCACGACAGGCGTTGAGGGTCGCTCTAGGGGTCCAAACGGTTTCGACACCTTCATACCCATGTCTTCCGGGCCACCCGCTTCACTGTCTCTCTCTTTCCGCTTTTTCATCCCAGCTGCAAGACCGTTTCTTTGGGGCGCAGATGACGTCTGGTCAAGAGGCGGCGCTTTGACAGCAATATCCAAACCTTGCCCCTTGTTTCGGATGTAGAAGAGCATGTACGCCGTCTTTTTGTTGGTCGGTGCACTTCCAACGCGCGACCGCATTTCATCGTTCATCTCCCACCACTGTCCGTCTTTCGCCTTCACGAAAGCATAATAATGCCCTGAATTAGGTCCACCGCCAGCGTGGCAGATAATGCCATATAACGAATATGAGGGGCCATGTTGATCTTCACTCATAAAAGGCTTGAGTGAGAGATGTTCTTCAAAATTGACGTGATGACTGATCTTTCGCCCCATTGGCGAAAATCGTTTGAAATGAACTGTTAAAACCAAGGGTGCTTCATGAATAGTGAATCGTTTCTCCGCTACAACGTGTTTCTTGCACCTGAAGACTTGTTGATATTAACATTATGGCGAGCTGGATATACATACTTTTCACACTTATACTTGTCAGCACCTCTCAGATAGTCGATTGCCACAAAAGTTCGCAATGCATCTCTGAGTGATTCAGACTTGTGGATGTCTAGACTGAGATCCAGTATGCTGTCAAAGGTGTCGCTGTTATGACCGCAATCGCGACAGGTTACCCGAGAGCGCAACCGCCCGCCAAAAACTTTGTGTACCCAAGTTGTTTCAGCAATTTTGGGGTCTATCTTGCTGCAAAAAAATGAGTGTGCGCATATGGAACAAGATGGAAAACGAGACGAACGGCGAATGGCCAGCTAGACAAGACTTCTGGAGAGCGTCAATCGCATAGCGCAAAAATTCATGGGTGTCCTCTTGTCTGCCTTTACGCATGTGCTTGGCAATGGCTGCGCTGAGGCATGAGGATTCTTTCACGGTGAGAGACGGCGAGGCATACTCTGTAGCCGGTTGGTTATGGAGGAAGGTACAAACGGAGCCTTCGATCCATAAGCCTTAACTATCACTTCTCGGAGATTGCACGACATGCAAAACCCTTTATCCATACGGCCTAAGATGGAGAGGTTAAATTGAGTAAAAGGTAACAAGTGTTGAATATTACATGTCTTGATGTTGTGTGAAATAATTATTCGGAGTAGCGGCGGAGTGTGCAGGAGACACTGAAGGGCACTGTTAAGAAAGCAAGTATTTCCGCTGTTGAACAGTCCAGCTGCAGAGTTGCAAGCGGCAGGCCATGTCATGTCGATAGCATCAGAGTATAAGGAAGCAGTTTTGGCGCTTGTTGGTGGTGCAAGAGATTTCGACGTTGAAGGAGTGGGTGGCGAAGGCGCGTGTTTCTAGAGTAGATATAAAGCAGGAATAAGTTATATGCGAGAATGAAAACGTACATCTGTTTTTGACGGAGGTTGAGAGCCCGCAGAGTTGATCGGCTCATATTTGCCTTCTGGTACTGCCAGTGCTCCTGAAGATGAGCCCTCTAGAAATTCGATAGGAGGTGGAAGCAGGCTATTGAAAGTCTCTATGTCCCTCGAAGGTCGATAACGCATGGAATCGTCGGGGTCATGCTGGGAAGAGAAGGTAGGCGCGGGCAGGAGAGGTGTTGCTAACATTCTTCGCGAGCCAGAGCAATGAAAGTCGTTGCGATAATTTACAAGCCGAATTGAAGAGCGTACAGAGTGTCGAGAAAGGAGAGAAATGGCGAGGGCAGCAGTGGCAGGAAGTGGTTGAACAGCGGTCGAATGATCGTTGACTCGCCAAGCGCGGCCTAAGCCACTTTTTTTTTTCGTGAATTCACCGGATTGTTTGTCACAATTTGGTTCACAAGACAATCTGAAGTTATTAAGGTGGGTATAAGTATAGTACAATACAGAAACGCGAAAATGAAAATAGAGAGCGTATTGATACAGTTGAAGGTCGTGAAAGCGAAGCGCAAACGATCCATACAATATACAAAATGAAGGCGTGACACGCTCCAGGGTGTCGTCAATAACCTGACAT
Organism: Laccaria amethystina LaAM-08-1; assembly: GCA_000827195.1. Taxonomy (NCBI): domain Eukaryota; kingdom Fungi; phylum Basidiomycota; class Agaricomycetes; order Agaricales; family Hydnangiaceae; genus Laccaria; species Laccaria amethystina. The sequence goes on along the minus strand of KN838567.1, from coordinate 159,963 downwards.
CGAATCGAAAAAAAGCCCACGGCTTTGAGTTGCCTTGACTGGTTCGGGAAAGTACAACGACGGAAAATCTTTCGGGAGTGGCGAAAGATGAGGCGAAGGTACAAACGCTCTTCGAGCGCTCGTCTGTGGAGTGTACACACCAAACTCTGGACTTGGAGTACGCCGCTCCACGCCCGCGACGGGAGGCGAAGGCGATCGGGAAGGCGAAGAAGAGAAGGTCAAATTGGGAGTATAATTGGAGTCGGACGGCGACTCGTTCAGAGCATATATACCGTACCGCTGAGGGTCTTGACTCGGCGTTTGTAGCCAATCATTTGAAAATATGCTGTGATACGCATGGGCTTGTAGCGACGGAAGAGTATGTGTAAAAGGTGAATATTGGGGAATTGGAAGGACGTCTAAAGCGTAATTCATTTTTTTAAAAAAGAAGGATGAAAATTATGGAGACTCATACGGTTATAAAACTCCTCCCTGAATTGGTCCTTGACTACCGTATGAGGTTGTACTGGCAGAGACTCAGCCATTGATCCGCGAATGGACTTCCGGCTGGTGGATTTAACAGACATTTGGGATTGAGTAGGGGCAAAAATATCGATGTCGAGAGTGAGGGGGTCAAGGTTGTGCTTCCTCAAGTGAGAGGTGAAGGCGGAACGCCGCTTGATACTTAAAAAAAAAAGAAAGAGTGAGCAAGGTCATCGCGGTGCTTTGAAATATGATTACCTAGACTTGCATTTCGGAAATGGACACTTGAAAGCGCCAACGCGTTCATGAGTCTCCTTCCGGTGGCGTGCACGAGAAGAGGGATCTCCGAAGCACTTGTCACACCCTTCAAAGTTACAAGCAAAGGGCCGAACACGAGTACTGCCAATCCATGTTATGAGCAATGTTATTTAAGAGAAAATTTAAATAAATCGCGCACTGGACGTTTAAATGTGTCTTTAGTCCTGAGAATTGGGCGAATGCTTTGCCACAATCCGAGCAGACGTACGGCCTGAAATGTTGAAGTTTACTTTATGTATTGCAACCAAACTCAGTACTGACCTTGCACCGGTATGCAGTTTCTCATGGCGACCTAGGTCTCCCTTTCGCCCAAACCTCTTGGAGCAAGTAGGACACACAAACTGCGGGAAAGAGATATAAGCGCTGACTACGGCCAAAGAACTATGGGTCCTTACTTGACCGATGGGCTTCTTCTGATTCATTGTGTAAAATTTGCGGGGCTTTGTTTCGACGTTAGATAAATAGATAGACCGAGACGCTGTCCAGCGGCGTCGTTTAATAAAATATAACGGTTAGTTAAAGGAGGTGGTGGACGGGAGGAGCAGAAAAGGCAGCAAAAAAGACAGACCATATTGCGTCTTTTTAAGATCAGGATATTCGTCTTTGATCCCGACACAAAGAAAATGGCGGAGGAATATCGTCCTTTGTTAGCCTTATTGTCTTTATTTCGGACATAGAAGCGCATTTTCAAAAACACAAACCTCTTTTGAGGGTTACGAGTCCGACAAAGGCAACACACAGGCGTTAGGGGCTTCAACAAAGATATTGTTTCCAGAATATTGAATTTCCAACCCGTTTCTTCTTTGGTCTCACCACGATCGAGTTAACAAAAAAGATAGGAATTTTATGTGCCTGACCGATCTTGTTGGCCCACGTGGTTACGAGTGGGTAAAGGGTAATGTCGATGGCAAAACCTCCGAAAGCATTCCCCACTCGCCAGCCCGGCGAGGCGAGTACCGTGGGAACCTGATGAGGCTGGTGAATGAATTTCTGTCAAAGTATCATCCTATTGTCATCTTTCAAAAAAAATTGTCACTGCTGAGGGCTTTGGGTCTGCTGAAATTGGGGTGTCCTTTCTTACTTTGGCCTGCAGTTAGAATTTTGCGACACTGAGAACCGTAGAGACGTTATCCTTTGAAATTGTGACAGACTTTGCCATGTCTCGCCACCCCATTTTTGATTCGCTAGGCGAGGCGAGATGGCGAATGATCGCCAACATCACTAATAAAGGGTAAGTAGCAACAGGTGATCACAACCAAGTAAACGTCGAGGACGCAAGTGGAAAGGGGAGGAAGAAGCCCGAGCGAGATAAATGTGTTTGCAAGGAAATGAGAATGTGAGAACAGAAAAACGGCAGTCAGTGACCCAAGCCAGCTCCGTCTATCCTTTTCGTGATCCGCTCCTCTAACCAGGGTGCGATCGCCCAGAGATCGCGCCAGGAAAAGGAAGCATACTGCTGACGGACCGGCGCTGTACCATCCATGTGAGACGAAGCTCCAATGATCTGGGCAATAACCCTATGGAGGGTCAAACGCCAACCAGAAAAAAAAAATAGGATGCCACCAACATTAAGCCGCCTACCCATTCAAGACCTTCACCATCCGCTTCTCCCAAGTTCTTCCAACGCCTGTCAGATCCGCCGGGCGTATAAAAAGGGTACTTTGAATGCGCTAGCGCAGGCAGGGGGTGCATCATACGCGTATATGTTGAAGGTGCTGTCAAGTACTCATGTGACACTGCCACCAATTGAGCTGTAAAAGCCGGGATGGTTGGAAATATATCAACCCACATTGAGATGTTATGGATGTTGCCCCAATAGGGTAGACTCCATGATCTTCAACACGATGGGTGATTTTTGGAGCAGGCCCACCACCGACCGATTCGATGCCCGGAGGGTGCAAAAGGATATGGGCATTGGGGTTAACCATAACAGTACTTCTAGGTCTACCCAAGGTACCAAAAGCAAGGATTCTGACGTCCGCAAGTTCAACGACGAGCTGAACAATACTGATCATGGAGGAGTTGCTGAATGGTCATAATGAAACTATACAAACCCTGATACGTGTCTCGAGGTGGGCCAAGTTACTTTGCAGCCTAAATGATTGAGTGACGAAGAGGGACAAAAAAGGCTGGAAGATCCGTACTTCATTTGGTTGAAAAGTGCAATAGCATTGAAGTTCCGAGATGATACCTCAAGTTCATTGGCAGAGCCATTGCGATTAAGCACGATATACCTGGCAAATGAGAGCAGAGTTGTGTACGGCAGCAAATAAGCTGACTTGGTCCAAGATTCGTCAGTAATGCAAGAGGTGACACTGCGATGCCACACTCTATGTAACAGTCTGAGGCAGAGAATGAGAAGAGCAGACAGGGACAAGAAATGGCAGACGGACTTGAGAAATGCCTCTTTCCATGAACTGTCTTTCTTCCATTTCCTCCACCCTGGAAGAAAACGCCTGTTGAAACACTCCTCCCATTCAGTTGACTTCAAGTTAGGCAAGGTCGCTTCAAACAGGATGAAGGAAGGTCGAGCAAGGCTGAGCACCTCAATCCAATTCTGCCGTGGAACAGTTGAACGAATGCTCAGGTGCTTGAGGGCTTGCTCGTATGTATTTGATCGTAAATTAGTAAGTATTGGCCTCCTCCATGGATTCAAAGCGGAATCTGAAGCAACAATGTAAAACCTCTTTGACAGATGTGACATTATTATGAGGTATTCAAGATCGAGCTCGCCTAGTATCTCGGCGATGAGTTCAACGGGAAGCGATTCGAAGCTGAGCATGATGATTAGGCTGATGAAGGACCAATCAGAACGGGGCAAGTTATTACTCAACTCCTCGGTTATAAAGTTACGTAATCCAGAATTCACCTTCCTTCCGACTTCTTTCACGTCTAGGCTGCCATCCAACGCTATAAGCTTTTTTCTTCCTCAGCTTGCCATGCCATCTATTACTCTTCTGCTTGCCCACCGTCTCCCTCTTTTCCTTTTCCATTATCTACCTCATGCCCTCCAAGAGCTACCCCCACCTCAGCTTTGCAACTGACGACTCGGCTCTCACTCTTTTAAGGGCCTCCAGCTTTGGAATACTTCGCAGGGACAGCTGGGTAAATTTAATTTCTTACCATCCAGCTATTTTTATAATATTCGCGAATTAGCAAACTGACTCCGAGTCGCCCTATTCGCTGGGTGCAGCCTCACGCCTGAGTACCCTTTCGGACAGGGTTGGTCCTCCAAATAATTTATAGGCCTCGAAATGATGCCAGATAGTTCTCACTCTCTCCAGACCCAAGACTGTGGGGTTCTGACTTGTCACCCGACCTGGTTGAGGCAGACGATGCTCTCCACAATCCGGAGGCCGAGCCTGACCACGCCTTGGTCGGCAGCAAAGTGACTCTTACCTCCAGGTGTCTGGCAAATCTTGGTTGCCTATCCTTTCTGTGTATAACACTTTTGGTTCTCTTGTGAGTTGTTTAATTAGCATTTTCTCCTTCCTTTCTGAACTTAACAAAAAAATAAGCATTGGTTATCCCCTCATCATGTTTGCTAAAAGCAAAGGACCCTTGTTGCCTGGATTCAACTTGGGGGGAATCAACTCAACCGGCCAAGTCTTGATTTTATATATATGGCGTTTATGCATAATTGACATCTCTTCATTTCAGGTACCCTCGATGGGTAATTTTGGCCTGATTGATCTCGACACTCCAAAAGACGCGTACATGAAGCCATCTCAGAAAGACGGATCTCCCATGTTATTGGTTTTTTCTGACGAGTTCAATACGCCTGGAAGGACATTCTATCCAGGCGACGACCCCTACTGGGAGGCGGCCGACCTCCATTATTGGGTATTTTTCCCCTATAATTTCACGAGCGGGAAAGAGCGCCAGTAACAAATCACACAGTCCACGAACAATTTTGAGTGGTACGATCCCTCTGCAGTTACGACTGAGAACGGATCTCTCGTCATCACATTTTCTGAGACTCCGAACCACGAGTTAAATTATCAAAGCGGTGTGTATTCCCCGATGACCTATACTCCCCTACCTCATGAAACCCATTTGTTAGGCCTCATAACAACATGGTACATTTTATACAATTCTACTTTCTACCGCGTCAATTGTGTCGTAGGAATAAATTTTGTTTCACCGGTGGCTATTATGAAGCATCGGTGCAATTGCCCGGCACGAACAACGTCATTGGAATGTGGCCCGCAATATGGGCCATGGGCAACCTTGGACGTGCTGGTTATGGTGCAACCTTGGATGGGATGGTATGTCTCTATCGTACTCCATGATTCTGCTCCCGATGACCCGAATTGTATGCAGTGGCCATACACATACGACTCCTGCGATGTAGGAACGGCGCCAAACCAGACCTTGAACGGTCTGCCGTTAGCCGCTGTTCTTGATGGAGACCATGCATATAACTTCGCCCTGTCGTATCTCCCAGGGCAAAGGCTGTCGAGATGCACATGTGACGGTGAAAACCATCCGGGGCCAAAACACCCGGATGGGACGTATGTGGGTCGTTCCGCTCCTGAAATTGATATGTTGGAGGCCCAAATGGGTGGTGTGCCCTTGACAGGTGAAGTCTCCCAATCGGCGCAATGGGCGGTCAGCAATTTTTTGGTGTCCTGTGCACATAATTTTTATATGTTCTGCAGCCATTCAATCACGCATATACATGGGACAACTCGTCTGAAAATATGATCCTTGGTGATCCATCTATTTCGAAGATGAACACATTTGTTGGAAATGTCATCCAACAAGCGAGCTCTGTTGTGACGAAAACGAACCAACGGTGCTACGAGCTGGTGGATGGTTGTTTTTCGACGTACGGTGTAGAGGTGTGATTTTCTATCCCTTAACGTTTAGCACTATTTACCTCCAAAGCTCTCTCTAGTACAAGCCAGGCGAGCCATGTCTGACAAGTTTCTTGGTTGACAAGTTCTCTTAAGATTTCTTTACTTAATTTGGCAGGGTGGGACGATGCGGTAAGCTCTTCTGTTTCTCTCGACAGCCTTATACAGCTGACGCCCTAGCTCCGTTTTGGACATAGTACATTACCTGGATATCAGACAGTAAAATGTCTTGGACTGTCAACGCCGCTGGGTTAGGTCCCGACCCCACTGTGGAAATTTCCGCGCGACCTGTGCCACTGGAACCTATGGTGGGTCTCTTGACCCCATCTTACACACCAGTTCCGCATCTAATGCGCTCTGGCAGTATATGATTATCAATTTGGGAATGTCGAAGAACTTCGGCACCGTCGACTTCGAACACTTGACATTTCCGAATCATTTACGCGTCGATTACGTGCGCGTCTATCAGCCAGTCAATGCCGTCAACGTTGGATGCAGCCCTAAGGGATTTCCAACGGCGGACTACATCATCCAGTAGGTTGCATCTGAGAGCCGAAAACCCATCATTGCGCTAAACACATCAGACACATCCAGGCGTATACCAACCCAAACTTGACGACCTGGAGAGGTGACTATGGACAGCCCTTCCCAAAAAACTCTTTGGTCGAGCCCTGTTAGTTTCACCTTCTGTCTAGAGCTAGCGTGCTTCATTTACTGCCCGGGTTTCACTTTGCTCGGACTCACAGACTATTACTATTGATATACCCATACTTTTACCTTGACATGCTTATCTTACGTTGTGAAATTTCTGTAGCATAGACAACGGCATACCACTTGCTCTGCTTAGTATATTTGAAAACAGCGTAGAATACTATTAGAACCAAGGGTCGACAGCTCACTACACGGCTGTTGTAGGTGCACGAAAGAAGCCAAAGACCACATCCTTCCACGTCGATTTATAATCATGAAGGGGAGGAGGCATAGAGTCATGATCGTCAACGTCAAAGCCATTCGGGTGGAACCTGCTACGTTGTTTCGCACTCGACTGATTCTGATCCAAGCCTGATTCTGAAGATGACGACTTGGGTGCAGAGCTATAGAGGCGGAGCCATTGACGCTTAGGACCACGGGAGGCACGGGGCACACGATGGTAATGGCCATGCTCTAATGGGGGTGGCCGTCGTCTGCGCTGCTTCAGATCATGGTCGACGAGCACCTGAAAGGATCTGTAGTTCACCAGATCAATCCTCAAATCCCAGTTGACCACTGTGCAAAAGTCCCTCTCCATTCGAACCAAATGCTGACAGGAGTACCTGCAACGCCCAACTACTTCCCAGAATGTCAGCCTGATGGGTTTGTCGTAAAGGATCTTGGACGCGAGCATGTAAGAGGTGATGAAGAGGCTGTAGAGATCGCTAGCGTAGAGAGGAACGTTGATTGGTCGACAGACTGTGTACCTCGCCAACAGAGTCATCGCTGAAAGGACGGCGGAGGAGTCCAATTGAGATTGATACATGGCGCATGCGATGTAGAACGCAAGGTTCTCCTGCAAAAAGGGGTCATTGCGTAGTGAAAAGAGCTCTGCCATGAGCTTTGAACATGATGAGGCGATGGGCTCATAATGCGAGAAATGCATGCATTGTCTCTACGAGTAACATGCCGTTTAAATGACGGGTAAGATCCTCCCTCTGAAAGGAGTTACAAGGAGACGTTGGTGGAAGAGAAGTAGAAAGGAGTTAAAACATAACGCTGGGATTGATCCAACCCCTCTTTACGCCATATCCAACGATCTCTCCAGCACAGCTAGGGCCCGTCGGCGCCTTATCCACCTTCCGTCGGCCCTTGCCTTTCGCTGTTAGTGTTGTCTTATCCGGTGCAATCCTGACAAGACAACTTCCCAGCCAATTCTCAATATCTACAAGGCAGTCATAGCAGTCCCTTTCCGTGAACGATGCATTCGTCGCAACAGGTTTTGGTTCCGCAGGACCCTTGCCTTTACGCAACGCTGTCGGTGGCTTGAGACCTTTGCCTTGCAGTAGCTTCAGGGTTAGATAATGAAGCCACTTAAAAAATGACTCATATTCAAATATTCCGCAGATAATTTTGGGGGTGGAATAAATGACCCACCATTACGTTTGTTATTGGATGGAAAGCTTCCCATGCACCTCCAGTAACGTCCTTCATCATGCGATACACGTCAAACTGGTAATCACCTACAGATTTTGTCGAATCAGTCCCGGGATGACTCAAGGAACACAACTCACCCTCGCCCATGAACACTTCGTCGTCGAATGGTGTCCATTGCACTTCATTTCCAGCATGCCCATCGCCAGCGTCCATCCGCGAAAGTCCAAGATCGATCACGGTGGCTTGAACACCATGAGCCAGATCGTCCATGTACAACTGCCGCTTTGCCTTCGCCTTGTGGTTCACGCTCAGAGCTTTGAGTGGAGCGTGCATCACAACATTCTTGACAAGTATTTGGCCCCAATGAAGGTCACGATGCTGAGGAATCAATCAAGCTCCTTTACACGTTATGGGCGAGTGGATTTGACACACACCTCGAAGGAAACCAGCTGTTCAGCATGTCCAAGAGCTTTGGCCACTTGCCAGAAAATGCTGCAAGCTTGTTTCCATCTCGACTTTCCAGCATTGGGGAATGTATATGCTTCAAGATCTGATCCTCCATTGGGCAACACAATGATTGCGTATACCTGGGAAACGTTGAAAGAGTCTTCGCAAATGAGTTCACTTTTTTAACGAAATGCAATACAACTTACCTGGGCGTACGCTCTCTGAACCTTTCCTTTCATTGTAATCATCCCAAAGGTTTAACAAGACCTCGGGATACCTCCCTCTCACAACATAAGTTTTAAGGAGCTTAACGAAGCCACCGTACACCTCACCCATAGCTCGGGTAACAATAATCTCCTTGCGCACATCCTTCGCATCGCTAGGCGCTGGCCCATCGACCTCTTCCCCGGGGTTTTCTTTGCTATACTTCGTTGTCACATTCAACCGACTTTGACTGGCATTCGCTTCCGACTCATCTCTTAGTGGAATTACTTTAAGCACGACATCTCCAATACCGAAGACCTCCGAATAACTCGCCTCTCCGATCTTCCTAAACCTTGTATCTGTGTTGTCACTTGACTGAATGATCGGGTCGTAAGGAAAGGATTCAATGAAGGCAGAGAATTCGTGAGGGCCACATTGTTTTTGGCCGCACTCCTCAAGCAACGCCTGAAGGTGTTCGGGTATCAAAATTTGGGAGTAAAAGGGATTTCTTTGGGAAGGCGAATCGAGGTTAAAATCGGAAAAATCGAGAGAAAGCTCAAAGTTTGTTGGAGTAGACGGCGAAGGAGGGGATGGTGGTTCGAAAAGTCGCTTGCCATGTCCTCCCCGGATTGGCGTGAGTTGCCGAGCTTTGACGAGAGGCGGGGTGGGAAGCTGAAATCTTGGAACGGGCGGCTGTATGAGAGGGTGTGACGGAGGTTGCGATGATGATGAAGATGCCGACTCATTGCGCAGTGGAGGTCCTGAAGGGTGCGTAATCTTTGCAACATGGATTGGGTATGGAGCTGGTGGAATGACGACTTCGACTACAACATTGTTCGGGCGGGTAAAAGCTGAGGACTCTGCCATCTGTTGAGACGGCGCGGAAGGTTGGAGTGCATTGTCCTCTTCAGATTCCGTATCAGTTAAAATTATTAGCGGTGCACGCTTTACTGATCGTTTGGGCCTATGGGCCTGGCTGGCCTCAGACTCAGTATTAGTCGGATCGATGTTGATCGGTATGGGCGTTGTTTGAAGGCGAGAGGGAACAGTGGTTTGAGTGACATATTTTTGGCCTTTGGGATCGTGTCCTGGTTTCTTCCTTGAAACTCTGTGCTCTTTCCTAACGGTCTGACCGTAATCATCCAGAACGATGATATCCATGTTCACGAATGGTGAAAAAGGTTTATTTAATTTAGGGTTAACTTTCGTTAGACCTAGCTTCTGTCGGGCTTGGGGTTTTTTTGAGACGGCTGGGGAACCTGGTACATTGAGAGAGAATGCTGAGAGAGGTGCTCGAGGAGGTGACGCGGAAAGAATGATTGGATCTCCTTGAAGTCCTGATGGCAATGGTTTGGGCTTCGGTTTGAATGTAGGCGCACCACTATCACCTACTCTACGAGCAACGTCGATTATCTGCGCAACACGTGTTGTTTTCTTCCTCGGGGGCGAGAGAACAGGTGAAAGCCGCCTTGGCCTCTGCTTCCCAACAAACTTGGGAGATAAAGCTTTGTGTTTGGAGGGCGGGGCGTTCTCCCGCTTCTTCATTTTAGAAGCCAGTGAAGCTAATGCGGGTGCTGGTGGTAAATCATCGAAAATACTGATGATCTCAGTGCCAATAGGTCGGGAGCGCTCCATGGACGCGTCAATAACACGGCGGTTGCGTTTTCCGTAGGCATTGATCTGTTTTGTGCGTGCGCCAAGCATAAGTATGATGGCGGCGGCGGCAAACAGAAATAATGGGACTATAAGTTGCAGAATGTTGAGTAGAGTTGCTGAGTGTAGAACAAGTGTGGAATGAAATGCAACATCGAGGTCACCTGATCGTGCCAACATGGCTCTTCCTCAATCTCTCCGACAATCCGTAACACCTCCGGAGCTCGAGCTCATCGCCAGCCAGGAGCTTATCGACGTTGTACCCCTCATTTCAATGGAGAGAACAGCCTTCATTTCGGTACACATTCCTACCGCCCACCCCACGTGAAGCATACATGAACCTACATGCAGGGCGCATATGGTCCTTTACGGCCACCAAACAAGGCCAGAATACCCTTATGGATGGCCGTCAACCTCAAATTGAAGAAGAAATGCCACATAGTGGCTCCGGATTGGTTCAACGTTGGTCAGTAGTCGTGTCGCTTTCACTAGCGAGGCTATATTCATCGTTAACTTTGACTGCAGATTATCTACAAACACGGTTGGCGCGCGAGACCTCGGAGCCCGTTTTCAGCGATTTGCCTTTTCGGTTTGCGGAGATCTCAAAGGTTCTCCTCGATGTGTGAGTATCTTTGACTCTTTTCCCCTTTCGCCGAGCTCATATCATATCATATCAAAGTGCATCAGATGACCTCGAGAACCCCGATAAGTTAAGATCCCTTTTGAAAGACCTCCGGGAGGCCCGACAAGCTAAATGTAGAGAAGGTCTTCAGCATATTGATCACAGTGAACTCAGTGTATGTCCACTTTGTTCAAGGACAACCCGATTACTGACTGGCCATCAGCTTCCTAACCTATGTTCAATGGAGATTAACGAGATTCGCCCATTCTTTATCGAATCTATGAGTGTTCTGACTCGATTGGTTCGCAATCCAATAGCGGATCGGTGATACCAGTTCAATGAATCATTACTGCTTTATAAAACAATACCCATCGAATCAAAATATCCTGTATGTACATGATCTGACCAAGGTTAGTAGATAACATAACATGCAAATGACCTCCCATTCAGCGGTGTCCAAGCGCTCTTTGAATATCGCTTAACTGCTGCTTGATTTCGTTGAGCTCCTTCAAAATGGTAGCCTCACTTGACTGAAAAAAAAAACAACATTTTAGTATCTTCACACACACAAAACCGACTACCCACTTGCGAAGTGTTTGGGAAGACCTTGATAAGCTCTTCGAAAGGGATCTTACTGATGACCAAACCATCGCATGCCGGGTCGTCGACGTTGGGATCTCGGTATTCAGGACGGTCTTCTTCACCTTCATCGTTCCCGCGGAACCAGGCATTCATCCATTTGTGCTTGCGTCTATCAAACGTCGATTCATAGAAGGCGATCATCGCTAAGGGAATTAAAAAAATCGTCCCCATCACAAATCGGTTGAGCTGAGGTGAGCTGGGTGAGGTCAGCTAAACGTACACAATGATCGACTCACTTGTGCATAGTGCGCTGAGCTTAATTTGGCCAAAGGTACAAATCTGTTATGGGCATCTTAGTATCAAATAAACCCGTTCTGAGAGGTAACATACTCCAAAGGCGCCACGAAGATCGCCTCAATGAGGTTAAATGGTGCAGGGTAGACATAAGAATCGGGGGCCCTAATCATCTCCACTGTCTTGCTAGCAAAGAAAGCCAGGTATTGTGCTTCTGCATCGTCAACAACCTAACGGCATGTTGTGATCAAACTGATGAAAGTGGAAAATGTGGGCATTTACATCCGAATAAGCAGATGAGAACAGGGAAATGAGGACGTTGAGGAGCACAATGGCAGTAACAGTGTTCCATCTGTCCAAGGGGCTTAATACACCAACAAAGACTCAGGTAGTAAGGCTCACAGGTAGTAAAGAATAAGGCCGGCCGTGCTACAGATTTCGCATTGTTGAGGTAGTGTAACCCATCACCAAATATATATATACCTTGCGTCAAACTTCCCAAAATCGGGAGATCTATTGATAGGTCTTTTCAATCCGAAATCCAACAGAAAAAAAGGAACCAACCCCAGTAAAGCTTGAACCAAAACGTTGACCACCTGTCACATCAAGCGCAAGTCAACTAGTATTCAAACACCAGGAATTAGATATTTTCACTGTTGAAGGTGGTTCTGTTGACCCATCAGAGGCATCAACTGCATACAAGCCTTGAGCGAAGCCGATTGCAAGGACGGACAGAAGCTGCAGATAAGATCTCATGAGGCATAGTAAACCGTAAAGAAAGCACTTTCATACCGCAAAAAAAATGCCGGATTCTTTCAACATGCGAGAAACACATATCTGCATAGTGCCAATGTATCTGGTGCGAAATTAGAGAAGAGAAAAAGGGAAGGGTTTGCACACACTTGAAGCCGTCGAAGACTGTAACAAGCTCTGTGTGATGCATTGTTATCTTATTGATCCCAGTGTGATAAAAGTTCACTGACTCATCCTACACCAGAAACTTCAGTGTTATTCTGACATCTATGTGTGGACAACGAACCAAATAAATGGTGAAACAAAACTAAGGACTTGGAAACTTCGCAAACGATAAATAGCCTCTTGGTCTTGCGGCGCTTGTAGACCAATGATACGCAGAGTAAAGGCAGCTAAAAGAGTGGAATCTGTGATAAAAGCAATGGCGCTCCAAAATGTAAAAGCACGCCAAGTCACAAAACGAAGCAGAACGTAGGACTATGTACATTAGTAAGGAGTCCAAAAAGAATTGTCGACGATCAAGCTCACCTTATGTAGGTCTGAAAACATATCAAGTCAAATCAAAGAGAACCAGTACAAAGCCTGTTGACCTACTTTCGACGATAAACGATAAAGACATAACGTATAATACAATCTCCCATCCGTCAAGAGATCTGTGCGCCTCATCCAACCGCTCAAGTGGCTCCCGAACTGGGATTCACAAGTTATAAGCTTGTTGATGCTTTGCAAGAGAAATTACAAACCCGCTTGAGAGTATACTACTAGGAAAAACAGCCAAACGGCAATGCGAAAGATGTTCTGATATCTGGAAAGGAAGGTCAAAGGAGAAGGATCAATTCCGAACCTTTATGCTGACCTGGGAACCGACAAGCGAGAAACATCCAAGTGACTCCAGAAGGTACTCATACGGATTTCATCGAACGGAATGTCTGATTGGTAGTGAACAAGCAATTAAACCGCAGCGATGATTACGTTCTTACAATCAATTTCATCGTGTTCGTTATTTTTTTGAACGAGTTCCCCCGTCCAAAGGTCGTCAACCACTGTTGTTTGGCCGTGTTAGAAAAAGGATTCGCAGAGGAGAGGATCATTCCACCTGTTTGAGCCTCTGTGGAAGACAAAAAGATGGTACTAAGATGGTGAACTGAGTGAAGAATTTGTAGTCCGGAGATTCTCGACTGACCAATGTTGATCGATGGCCATTTCAAGCGCACTTGACATTTCGCTTAAATCCCCATCTACTTGTCTATGGCGATAGCGGGTAGACATTATAGCGCGCAGTCTATCTGGCTCAGCCAGATGAACGATACGGCGTGCAAGAACCTCGCAAGCGATAGCTAACATCCAGTTTAACAATGGCGTTGAATCTACTTTCAAGTTCCTACCTCGACCAAGATTTTCTCCATGGTCAGCGGGATTGTGGTTGGCGTCCCACATAAACTCCGCCCTGGCTCGCAGCAAGCAGTATGGAAGCTTGGGGAGGTAGAAAGGTCATTTGTCCTGCCCTGTCATATAATATTCTCCAAGGAGACCTACCGCTTCGGTGTAGTCCCCGGCAGCGCCTCTGTACGCAGAGATAACTTGAGGGGTAATGACGCGACTGGTTGCATCATTGATACTTTTAGGATCGACTTCGACGGGAAGTAGCTCGAGCGTCAAGGCGCGAAGGCGATTCACAAGCTCTACAACTAGTTATTGAAGAACGCAAATTAACAGAGCACAACTGACTTGTGAGCGTATCTGGCCCAGGTTTTACTGGTTTAATGGGAATGAGGGAAACATGCTCATCTGCGTCGGGCAGCTGGTGTGGGCTGAGGAAGCCAGCCATCGTAAATTCAAATCACTGACTCGGAATTCGTCTGTTTGAGTCTTTGAGGAGGAAGTGCCGGCTATTGGCAAACACGCGCACATACTTTTCAAAGTCAACAGCCATGCCAGTGAGTCCAGCATTGACTGGTGTTGCCGCGACGCTTACCCGCTGCAGGCTTATCACTCTTCGTTCAACGAGGATGTCGATATCCGACAGGTCGGGAACATGGCCATCTTGCCAATCAGGACGAGAATCCGTGGGCCAGCTCCAATCGGTGCGCAGCGAGCACAACGTTAAGTAACGTCAACATGTAACATCTTCACCAGCCGATCCTTCACAAGCAGACATAATCGACGAAACTCTTGACCTATTCCGTGCCAATTCTTTATTTCGCAATTTCGAGATCAAAGGCCCTGCAGACCGCACTCTCATCGTCCTCATACTCTTCATATCTGACTGCCTCGCGAAGCTAGGCAGTGCACGGACGGTCCCTACACAAATTGAGGCTTCAAAATCCCTTAATACACTTTCCGTAGACAGCTTTCCCATTCCAGGCGACGCCCAATTCCCCCTGAACGCCCATTATGCTTCACCACCTAGTCGTGCCGACGCTGGTAAGCAACTTGCCCGTCTTCGTACGAATTAATCACCTATTCTTAGACTATTTACGCCAATATTTGACCCAAGTTCGCCAAGAGTTGGCAGCCCGTTTGATCGAAAAGCTGTATGCAGATGGAACTGGCAAACCTAGCAAGTGGTGGATGTCATTCCAAAAACGACGCTTCATGAACAGAAGTCTTGGGACATGAGCATGTATTATACTCATCATGAGCTGTAAAACATCTGAAAATATCCTCCTGCATAAAAGACATCCAAGCTCATTTATTTCTCCTTTTCTCGTTGGGATTCTTTCTACCGTATCCGATTTGAGGCATGTCACCATCCATTCTAGAATTCCTCACAGATCTTCCTTTACCCCCCGATCCAACATTCATAATTTCCGGTACCCAGTCAGGGTCCATCCAACTCCCTACCGCGGCACTAGCACCATTGCTGTCCACGCCTTTCGCCAAGATCCCTTTCAACAATTTCGCCTCTTCCCGCTCACGTTTCCCATCAGCCTTCTTTTTTGCCCTCATATACTCCACTTGATCTTCCCGGAGAACGAGACTAGCCCCTGAACCAGATTTCGCAGAGCCTTGTTTGGGCGCCGGAATCGGATACTTGGTTCCCCGAATCTTGTATTGAAAGTTTGGTTTAAGATGAACTTGCATGGCAGGGGCGTCAGCGTGAGTGGTAGGGGAAGCTATTGTGACTGATGCCCTTAATAACGTCGCATTGCCGCACGATGGACAGAACTTTTTAGAATTGTCTTTGCATATTCTGTAAAACGTGTGAATTTATTGCATCCAAGAAGAAATAGAGAAGACGCACTTGAAACAAGCATGACACCGCAGTACCCAGCTTTTGACCTTCTCGATTCGCTTACCTTCGAGACCAACCAGATTCAAGCCCATTTGGAGCAGAACGTTCTGCATTGCAAAATCGGCTGTCATACAACCAGTCCTCAAAGGCTCTCTTTCTTTGCCTTTGCCTTTCTTAGAGATAACATCATCGGCGGGTAGAAGCTCAAGGGCACGAGATTTATGGAGAGCAACGTTGGATGGGGTGATCCATTCCCCTTCCCCATCATCTGAATCGGACGGATCATCGTAAATTGGCGAGGGGGCATTTCTCCCTTCTTGCGTAGGTGAGAGATCTAAATTGGTATCCACGCCCTCGAGGTATTGTTCCTGCACGGGGCTTTCTTCTTCGTCCTCTGCACCCTGACTTTCTAGTTCAATGGCATTCACGCCGCTCAAAATGTCGCCCACAAACAATCCCTCCGGTGGTGTTGCAAGATCTGCTGTAATCAATGGCTCGGCTTCGCCAGAAGGCGAAGTCTCATGCGATGGCTCCGTGGTAAAGCCTGAAGAGATATCGTCGACGTCAGAAACGACGGCACTTTCCTGTGCCCGTTTGTCTTCTTCGTTCAATGCATAAGTGAGCGCCAGAACGCAGAGATCTGGGTGTGAAAGAACAGAATAGTCCCCAGTTTTCTTCGCCCATTGGATGACTAATTGTAGTCAGCGCAAGACTATGACAAAAAAAAAATCTTAATCGCACCATAGGCCAGGCTAGCGGGGCTAGGAGATCTGACTTCTATTTTCACCCCGGATATTAAACCCAGTCTTTCAAAATGTTCCCTTGCACGATGATCCTTCAATTCAGAAAGGATTTGAGGGACGGTAAAATATGTTTCCGCAAGCCCTCGCAAGGGCGACAGCGAGAGAAGTGGGCCCGCGTCGAGGACCAAGTTTTTGCATTGTGGAGGTGACATTCTGCAATTAAAGAAATTAAATTGCTTGAATTCAATGGTTGCACGTGATTGTTGAGATAAGATAACGATCATGAGCGCTTCGGCCGACTCACACGATCATTCAGCGAAGCGAACAAAACTCCTATGTCCACAAAAACGTACGTATAACACCCTGTCTGATAATCGCCCTTCTCATCGATGCTCAGTTTTCGAATTGTCGTTCTGCCTGGTGATGGTATTGGTGCGAATGCAAATTTTGAAACAGGGAAAAAACCTTACAGCAGACACAGGACCCGAGGTTGTTGCCGAGGCCGTTCGAGTACTTCAAACGGTGTCCGAGCTATCCTCAGATTTTGAGCTAAAGCTCGAGTCACACCAATTTGGTGGTTGTGCTATCGATTCCACTGGAGAGCCATTGCCTTCTTCTACACTCAAAGCATGTCAAGAGGCAGACGCGATCCTCATGGGTATGTACCACACACGCGTATGCTGCCGTAATTCCAACATAAATGCCTATTAGGTTCCATCGGAGGCCCAAAGTGGGGCGTGAACGCCAAAGTTCGACCTGAACCTGGCCTTCTCACCCTCCGCAAGACCCTTGGCCTCTATGCCAACATCCGTCCAGCGAACCTCGCATCGGATTCTCTTCTTGAGTACTCACCTCTTCGACCAGAGATAGCCAAGGGGGTGGACATGATCGTTGTTCGTGAACTCATCGGCGGAGTCTACTTCGGAACTCGTAAAGAACAAGGTGTCGCGCCAGATGAAGAAGTCGCCTGGGACACCATGATCTACAGTGTGCAGGAGGTTCAACGGATAACGCGTGTGGCTGCTCAAATAGCCCTTGCTGCGGATCCTCCCCTCGATATTCACTCGGTCGACAAGGCCAACGTCCTCGCCAGCTCAAGGCTATGGAGGAAAGTTGTAACTGAGACCTTAAAAAATGAGTTCCCACAACTGAAGCTGGACCATCAACTTGTCGATTCCGCAGCGATGTTCATCGTCTGCAACCCTCAAAAATTGAATGGCGTGATTTTGACTGAAAATCTGTTCGGTGATATGTACGTCGATCGATTGCCCTCACGAAAATGAAAGTTGATAATAGACCCCAGCCTTTCGGATCAGTCAAGTGTCATCCCAGGATCCCTTGGTCTTCTCCCATCCGCATCACTAGCGGGAGCGCCCTCTGTGCCGTCCGCAGATTTCAAACCAACATCCGGGATTTACGAACCAATCCACGGTTCTGCTCCCGATATTGCAGGTCAGGGTATCGCGAATCCTATAGGGACGATTCTTAGCGCGGCGATGCTTCTTCGCTACTCGCTTGGGCTAGAAAAACCGGCGAAAGCTATCGAGAATGCTGTGCGCAAGGTACTTGATCTACCAGAAGCTGGAGGTCTTGGATTACGCACGGCTGACCTTGGAGGCAAGGTTGGTACCAAAGAGCTGGGAGACCGAATTGTAGACATTTTAAAAACATTACTGTGAGGGTATGTATATAAAGAAAGTAACCTTTTATTGGCGTAAATCAGGCTTGCCAGTGGGTTCAATGAACCAACCACGATGGTGAACCGGATCACATTCTATAGCTTCGAACGACACAAAAAAACTGTAAACTGCAAGTAAACCATCTCTAAAGTGCTTCCCGGGTTTGGTTTCCCGACGCGGGTCCCTGTTACTTCGTCAAAACGATGGATGTCCTTGACGGAATATAAACCTGGGACAGTAGTTAGAGGGGTAAAGTAAAGATGCCTTAGAACGGACCTGCAACCAGTTCTTCCTCCCATTCCACTCCATCGGAGTTGTTAAGAACTTGCTATCAAGCGCAATGTTATCGAAGCCACCGAATCGACCCTCGTCACTACTCAAGCAAATTTTATACTCCCCAGCTTCCTCGACTCCCACCCGGTAGTCGGCGTAACTTTTGGACGGGTGGAAGTTGAAGACGAAGAGAAGTCCGGCGCGTTCGTAGACGAGAACTTTGTCGGCTTCGTTCTTCAGCGACACATATGCCTGGGTCCATGAGGGGATGGTTTAAATCAGGGCTGACTCGGTGGATAAATGCTTGCACCTCACCTGTGGTGCCTCAAGCCAGCCGTACTGACCAGCGATATGATTCATTTCGCGATCGAAGTTGTTCAAATACCTGTAGCGGAGAATTTGGTCGTCGACGACATTCCATTGGCGGCGCGCATAGTGGAATGAGTTGTTATTCCCTTCCCGAGGGAAATCGAGCCACTAAGAGACATAAGCATTGGCGGAATGAGTTTAAAGAAACATTTATCGGATTTGAATAACCTCTGGATGACCAAACTCGTTGCCTTCGAAGTTCAAGTAACCTTCGCCTCCCAAAGAATGCGTAAGCAGACTACAAAAGGTACTTTCAGATATTTGTAGCGAAGGGAGGAGAATGTATTCACCGTATCATCTTGTGCAAAGCAAGCCCCCGAGCGATGATAGGCGTCATGGGTGTCAGGTCAGACATATGCGTATCTTTGAAAGCGTTAGCGGAAATCAAGCAGCTTCTCAAAATATGCGCTTACACATTTCTTTATCCATGAGCCAAAATGCAAGTGTCTTGTCACCAACGAGAGCTTGATCGTGACTCTCGCAATATGCTATACTCTTTTCGCCGTGGCGTCTGTTGGTCAAGGTATGCACAATGTTACCAAGATCCCATTCATCATCTTGCTTGTGCTTTAGGAGTTTAATCCACATGTCGGGAACTGCCATAGAAAGCCGATAGTCAAATCCAAGGCCGCCGACGTCAACAGGCAAACTAAGAAGTGGCATGCCAGATACATCTTCTGCGATGGTGATCACAAATGGATACAGATCATGCATCACCTCATTGGCCTTAAAATACAGGGGCATAGTCAGTATGCAGAGGTCGCAAATGGGGCAAAAAAAACTTGCAAGCATAAGATACACAACGCCCTCGTCGTCAGCACCGTCTCCAAAGTACTCGTGGTACCCTCCAGAGAAGCCCGTCCCGATACCATGATGTTTATACATCATACTTGTGACACCATCAAACCTGAACCCGTCGAACTGGTACTCTTCGACCCAGAAACGAAGGTTACTCAGCAAGAACCTAAGAACTTCGTGGGACCCATAATTAAAAAGCCTGCTGTCCCATAGCTGATGACGTCCTTTGCCTCCTTCGTGAAAATAGAGATGGTCGGTGCCATCAAACTCATTTATGCCATCCAAAACATTCTTGCAGGCATGAGAATGAACAATGTCAAGAAGAACAGTCAAACCCAAGCCGTGGGCTGTATCAATAAGCTCTTTCAAGTCTTCAGGTGTTCCATATCGGGAGCTGGCGGCGAAAAAGCTGGTAACCTGGTACCCAAAAGCTGGGTTTTGTCAGCTTCCAGCAAGATTGAACGCGATAACGACGTACATGCGTAGTATGCATGTTCCATGATAGCCATTAACTGGATTGTATTGTAGCCCAAATCTTTAATTCTAGGAAGCGTATTATTCGTGAACTCTTTGTAGGTTCCTACTCTTGGCTCAGAGGTCGAGATACCAACGTGAGCCTCGTAGATCCTGATGTTCTTGGGCTTTTGAGGGCGACGATTTTTAAAGGTGTATTTCTCCGAAACAGGGGGGCTCCAGAAACGTGCGTCATACACCGGAGAAACGCTCAAATCCTGAGTTACGCGGTTTATCCAAGCCGGAAGGCGTTCAATGCGCTGCCCGGAAGGAAGGATCATGGAAATCTAGTTTTGATATTCTACTATTAGATCTGGCAAGAGAGAAAAAGCGACGACAATGCATCCCCACCTTGACTTTCGTGTCATGGGGAATAGCACAGGCACCTGAAGGCAGAGGTGGAACGGTTACTTCCCAAACACCGAAGTCATCCCTCTTCATCGGATGTGATTGCCTATTCCACTCGTCTTGGAAAATAAAAATCGTGTTGATATTAAGAGAGTGAAAACTTACTGAAGTCGCCAATCAGAAATGCCTCCTTAGCGTTAGGGGCCCATTCTCTGTATACAACCTCGTTCCCGGGCCCGACATGAAAACCGAACTTGAGATAACCCTTTGTGAAGTTGTCGAAACCGTTTTCATGTTTCTCAATATTGTCCTTCCACTGCCTAAACAGATTGTGCCTCTGGATTATGGCTGGAATGTTTGGCTTGAGATAGCCATCTATCTCAAGGACAACGTTGGGATCGAGAGCATCGGTTGGCATGATGAGCGAAGAAAAGAGTTGTACGTGGTGGTGGGAAGAGAAAGAGTGGATAAAGGGGCATTCGCCTGCAAACCTTTGGAATCCGACTACAAATTCCAGATTGGGACATAATTGCAATTTGCGCTAGTGACGTCACGCAAGCAGCACAGCCACAGATAGCACCGCGTTGGTATCTGGTTATCGGCCCCGATTCTCGGTCCGACCTTGCAACCCAACTTCTCATGCCCAAGATGGCTCCAAAGGCGATCTCTCGAAGAAAGAGGCCACATAATGTCAATTCGGATACTGCGGACGAGTTATCCGACTCCGACGACGGCACAACGGGTATCGAGAATATTGAGGTGGGGGCTCCCACGCATTCCAAAATCTAGGGCTTAACTTTCGCGTATGCAGAGTCTTCTGGCCTCGCTGCACAATGAGGTAAAGACAACGAAGCAAAGTCTGAAGAACTTTCGCAAGAAGAACAAGAAATTGAAGCAAGAGCTGGCGTCGGAAATGGCAAATGATCAACCTCCTGACAGGGTGCCAAGGTCTCAGCTAGAGCCTTTACTCGAGAAAATTGAACGTTTAAAAAAAGCTGGTGCACCTGGTTGCTTGGCAAAACAATTTGTGCTCACCCTGTGGATGACAGGATAACAAGAAAAAAGAAAATGAGATCAAGTTGGTAAAGTGAACAGGTCGTTTTGCAGGATTAATGTAACAGAACTTTAACCAGTTTCGTGAAAAAGAATTGAGAGAAGAAGCGGAAGCTCTACTCACTGAAAAGCAACTGGACGCAGGAGCCGGAAGCGACCCCATCCACCGCATGACAAAAGTAGGTTTCTTCTCATCTCTCACTTATTCTCCTTTACATTCTCATTACAGCTCTTACGCAAATTCTACGATCTGATGATGGTCACAACATTGGAAGACGATGGCCAGTCGGAGGATTGCGTTATTTGTCTAGAGAAGATGAGACTAAAAAAGTGTTACAAGTAAGTCACTTTGGAATCCCTTGCCCATATTTGCTGCTCACGAATGACAGCCTCCCTTGCGAGCACATGATTTGCGATAATTGTTTACCGAAAATGTCCAAGGGAGCGGATGAGACTGTGCGTTGCCCAACGTGCCGGAAAGTTTGTCCCAGAGAAGATATTGAACTAATAACATACACGGAACAAGACAGATGGGATGCGCTGCTGAAGGTGGCGGAAGCCTGGGGAGCAGGGGATCGTAGAGGGGAAGCTGAGACGAGCGAAGAAGAAGCTGAAGAGAATTTTGTTGATGATGAGACTGAGAGGTAACATACGATCAGATCAAGAGAGGAGAGAGACCGTTAATTCCAATGGATCCAGATCTACGTCTTCGCTACCTGCGAATGGTGCCGACAAAGACGGCCAGTCTTCAGATTCGGGGCCCTCAACCCGTCAAACGGTGGAACGGCAACCTTACCTCCAATCACCCGTCAAGGAAAAACGTAAACGAATGGAGGAACTTGCTGCACGTAAAAAGAGAAGATGAATATATATATATATATATGGTACATACATGGATGTTATCCCCTCCAATGATTTGCGGTAGGAGAGGTTGGACAATGGTTTAGAAGTCAAATGATGTACAAATAAATTATCTTCAACCGATGATGCGGGTCAATCATCGTCATTATTGAACCCAGAGAACATTCTTGTCCGCAAAGGTACGAGGTTATGCTCATACTTGCGGCTGAACCGTTTGAAGAGACCAGCACCTTCCTCACGCGCCGACAAACGAACAGGTTCCTTGGATTTCTTGCCGTAAATGGTTTGATATATCCCCGTCTGGCGCAACACCATGCGCTCGTAAAAGGACCAGGGGTTAGTGGTATACCTAAGAATAATTTGCTCGAGGCTGGGAAGTTGGCGAATGATGTTTGAGGCGCTTTGTACCATGTCCTCCTCTCCAAGAGTGTAAACCTTGTAAACCTCCAACGTCCTGAGATTTGGCCCGTCTTTCAATGCTTTATGGAAGTCTTTCTGTAGGTGGTCGGAAGCGGCGTCAATTCGAATTCCCGGCAGTGTGTAGGTAAGTCTCACCATTTGGAAACCGTATTTCGTTTTCGTAGAACATAATACCTTGAAGTGTTGGAGATTTGGACAGGTTTGCAAAATAGAATAGAAAATATTAATATGGTCTGTATCTTGCTCGATGGTGGGATCTTCAAGGCGAGTTGAGAGGTTGATCCATATTACGAGGGTGGTGAGAGCGGGAAAACGGAGCAGAACTCTCTTCACATAGGGGATATACCACGCGGCATGCTCCTCTGAGCAAAGGATCAGCTCTCTGAGACTATCCAAAGGAAGCATATCAATCAAGTAGGGTATATTGCCGCTGAAGGTTTCCAATGCTAGATTTTCTGAGCTTAAATGTGGAATTTTGGTGGAATATGGGAGATGAAGCCTTTTGAGGGTCTTGCGATGATAGCGGATAAATTTTCTGAATGAGTTGATGTCCTCTTCTTGAACGGAAGCTGGACGTTCTCGATCGAACAGAAGCACGTGGCCTAAAGACACGCTCTGGAGCTGAGGCCATTTTCCTTTGCAGAGCCTGCGAGCATTAAACAGTCGGGTTGTAAGCGAAGTTCCTGGGCCGCCTAAAGCAAGTTCTTGAAGATTTGGGCAGCGATCAATCAGCATATCCCACATGGCTGTGGGAAAATCTTCGGCTACCACATCTATGGATCCGTAAAACATTTGAGATATGGAATTGAAGCAGAGAAAAGTCTTCTGACCTCTGAATCCTTGGTGGCCCATCCATTTATATTTTGTTGCGAGCGAGAACGCAACGAGGTTGCTGAACGAAAACAACTGGAATCCAGATTAGGCTTGGAAGATGATGTGATAACAAAATCGAAATCACCGCGCTGTCTTCACTTAATTGATGCTCCGTAATGGTGGTGTTGATGTGCCGGATCTTTTTGCAGCTGTAGTGTTGAAGTGAGCAAAGTAACAGTGCTTCACGACGACGTAAAGCTTACCTTTCCAACAGAGCTTTCCAGACTTTTTCATCAGGTGCTTCTAATCCATCCCACACGAAGGTTTGGAGGCTGTGGAAATTTGGCAAGACCGCGTCAAGATTGTTTGAGATAAGACACTCCTGGGCAAGTGTTTCAGGAGTTGGTTCCCTCAGATAACCTGGTCGAAGAAACAATTTCTTGACACCCATTGTTCGTTCCGGTCGATGAAGTAAAGACTCGAGGTTCATTTGGCATTTTACACCGTTGAACGAGAGACTTGTCCACAAGACAGGAAGGGCAGCAGTGTAGGCGACTCTCGACTAGAAGAGTTAGATCAATAGAAAAGCTAGAACTATCAGGGAACTTACAGCTAGACAGAAATTGACAACGTCACTGGGCTGAAAAAGAAATTTGGCGATTTCTGCAAGCAGTTCCGGAGGTACTCGTGGTTCTTCATGAACGGAGCGGCTAGCTGGAGCCACCTTTGGCAAGAGTTTAAAAGTAAACATATTGGCGCTATGGCTTCTAGAGATAGAGGGGGACAAGATAAAGTTAGAATGACAAGTTTGGGCGGCTTTTGAGAGGACAAAACACAAAAAGTAGAAGGACAATAGGAATACAGCATTGGATACAGCCTGAGCCTCATACGGCACAAGTCATGCCGGGATGGTGACACCGTCACGGGCATCACGATTTGTCACGCACTCAATCGCGTTCAACACGTGACCGCGATCGTTCAACCAACAGCACTGCTTTCAAGCTTGCTTCTCCATTTCACGCATCTCTTTCTCTTCCTTTCCCTTACATACTCTCTTTCTCTCCATCTACTTTCCTTTAATGGCACTCAGCACCTCTCCCCGGAAAGTCGTGCCCCTCGCAACTGGAGATTATATCAGACCCAGAAATTCATCGTCAACCCCGAATGTCACCAGCCGCGTCTTCTATTGCGGCGTCGTAGTTGAAGGATCTGAAAACGGAAGGAGGCTTCCAGAAGGTGACTCGACAAATTATTCTTTGCTTGTCCCTCTGAAACCAGGTTTGAGCAGACATACAGGATCTCGTTCTTTCTCTAGGCAACCCGTTATTTTCCAGCTCCTCAAATCTTTTATCATCTCCATCAAATTCATCACTTAACGAACTTGTCAGCTCAGCACCGTTTGTCTTGCATTTTGTACTCACTTGTTTTAGGACCATGCAGTTCAGCGCCAGCAGGCTTTGGCAGACACATCCGCTCTATCATCTGTTATTCATGAACTTGTCACGAGCGAACGATCCTACGTCAAACGTTTACAAATCCTCAAGCACGATTATGCTGATCCCTTGCGAAACTTCGCCAGAAGCAAAGACACAGCTATTATACCACCCTATGAAGCCAAAACTCTTTTTGGCAATATTGACAACCTCCTCCCTGTGAATGAAGCCTTTCTGACGGATCTCGAAAAAATGCTTGGAGTAAATGGGACTAAAAGTGTCGGAGGAGTGGGCGACGTGGCATTGCGCCACTTCAAGGATTTAAAAGGCTTCGAGCAATATCGGCAATACTACGTTAAGCGAGAAGATGCTCAACTTATATTTGAGAAAGAGGTGGCAAAGAGGTCGTCACGGTTTGCTGCTTACATCGATGTAAGGGCACCCTGTTTATCACACGATTGCGGCTCTTATCATGACTTCAATAGCACATCAAATATCAATCTACTGATCCCAAGAATCGGGTTGGCTTACGCGAACTCCTTATGGAGCCAGTGCAGCGAATTCCTCGATATACCCTTCTCTTCCGTACAATTCTGAAGCACATGACGCCAGATGATCCACAAAGAGCCAAAATCATCGAAGCCGATGAAATTGCAAGCAAGATTGCCTTAGCGGAAACGGACGAGCAAACAAAACGCGCAGCCATATTCTATTGTCTGATCGCTACCATTGACGGCTTTCCACCGGATTTGTTTTCCAATTCACGTTGTTTTATTGACTGTGTTGACGTGGAGGATATATTAACGGAAGGCCCGGTCTCTTCCTCCTCATCGTCGAATTCTGCTGTCACTTCCCTTCATTGTACGTTGTTTCTGTTTGACGACAAGCTCGTCATCGTGAAGAGGCCAGGAAACGGAGAGAAGGGTGGCAGATCGTTGTCAGGGCTTGACAGTCTTGATAAAGTAACAAAAGCAGGCGGGATACCGACTGGAAAGAAGAAGAGTGGGATGTCGTGCAAGGGTGTTATTGACATTGCTGATGTGGTCGTTACTGACGTTGGCGGTGCTGGTGGGCCTTTTCTTTCTCTCCCTACTAGCGTACTTGCTGACTGGAATAGTAGATATTAACTTGTACTTGGAGAATCCGCCGCAAGACCAAACTGAACGATGGTCGGGGCGACCATTCCGCTCCTTGTCCGTTGTGAACCCACCCATGCCCGTCAACCTCGATCCAACCCAGACAGAGGCTGACAAACACCGTTTTCTGGAAAATCTTTGGCATGCGCAAGCCACCTATCGATCAAGATCTGGTCAATCGGTCGTTCTTTGTTCGGATGAGCAAGAAGTTGAGTCTAGAAGTGGCAGGATCACGCGGGCCAGGACGTATTACAATGTATACCAGCGCAGCGCTTTCCTTCAAGAGCCCAAGAAGGTCTGCATGTTCTTTTTTCGTACTCGCTTGGGTGCTGATGTCTACTTAGACTAAAGTTGTTGTTCATATCGACTCTTTAGGATCTGCTGACCCAGTGCCCTTTGGTATCGGAGGACCACCGTTCGCCAGAATTCGTGTTCAGCCCATGGCCGGCGGCCTGTGTCGGTACTCTGTGTCATCAAGTGACCCAAGGGACGAAAGTGAAGAAGATATCGTTCAGACTGAACGAGTGCCATCACGAATTGTTCAGACGAGTGCGTGCTAATTGCTTGGTGATAATTGCTTGAATGATTGACCTACTACATTTAACTTTGTAGTCCACCAATTTGGTTTGTTCGAGTTCAAGACTGGGAGGAGCTCACTCCCAGGAACGCCAACTGCTCGCTCGAAAGCAGCAATTTTCGGTCTAGACGCTATCTCACGCAACCTATTTAACACAAGACCTGGCTCCTCAATGGGCGAATTTTTTGGAGGATCAATCAGTGGTCGGAGACGTACCAAATCCGCGACAAGCCGATCATCCACGTATGCTCATACAACAACCACTGAAGACAGTAGCATGACAAAATCTTCTCACCGCTCAAACTCGACAACTACCGCAGCGACCACAATTTCAACGATGGATGATGACTCCTCGTTTTTTGCTTCTAGATCTTCGAAGGGAAAGAACTTCTGGAACCGGGCTAAGTCCCCCAGCGGTACAGTATCTGATTCAGAGAGAGGCTCTCCGAGTCGCAATTTATCGAGGTCTCGCTCCCATTCCAATTCAAGATCTCACCCGTGTAAATCAGACACAGACTATAGCGACGTAGAAGACGAAAGGAGCACGGTCTTAGCGCAAGCGAAGGATGTTGACTCGTCGGATTATAATCTCGCAATGCAATTGGAACTTGCCCGACAGAATAGCATGAATCAGCATGGAAAACTGGTGTCCTCGATACCATTAGACATACCCGTTGAAGACACAATATACGAAGGTATATTATTTCTCATCCTAGAGTTCTGATAACGCCTGCTAAACTAGACTCAAGAGGAACCACCGCAACCCGTGCAATCCACTTCCCGAGCTTCGGGAGATGCAACTAGTCATCGATCGACGACTCCTCGCCCAGCATCGCCTGTAAAACTTGTGGACTCCCCCCCTCAAACATCAAGACCAGTTTCTCGTCATTCATCTGAACGACGTCCATTCGGCCCTCGAAGTCCGTCTCCTTTACCTCCTACCACTCCCAAAGTTCGATCATCAACTGACCTCCCCTCGATCGATGCTGATAATGCATTGGAGCCCTCTACACCGCCGAGAGACCCTTTAGCGACGCCCTCACGCCATGCTGGGCCATCATCAGCCATACCCCGTAGTAAGCGTCAGCCATTGTTTCCGGCCGGCAACACGGAAGTAACACCCAGACTTGCTACAAATGGCACAATCTCCACAAGTAACATCGAACCATTGTCGATCAAGAAAAAAGCCCCAGCACGAATGTCAGCCACTTCCGTGGGATCGCCTTTACCCACCCGCAAGTTTTATGCTCGAAATTCTCCTTTAAATCGAAATTCTCCTCATATCGTATCGCCTCGACGAGTATCACCACAAGTGCGGAGACCGAAACTCTCCACACCGACCCAAGGTTCATATAACAGTGAGAGAATCAAGCAAATGCAACAGTTAGCGGTTTCAACAAAGGATGATGTAAGTTGACATATTAACACCCTCGAAGCTGTCGATAACAGCTTAACCGATTTTCCAATAGATTGATTCGTCACGGCGATCAATTAAACGTATCAAACTTGAAGTTGATACCTTCCGCTTTGAACCTCAAAATTCTCAACCCGTATCCCCTGACAAAGGTTTGCGGATGCCTCAACCTTCACCCGCAATGGTAGCGTCGTTGTTTGGCTGTTGCCGTCGCACTGACAAATTATATTTCTTCATAGACCAAAGCGGCCCTGGAGCGTATGGAAGAAATGCGAAATATGATTGGACGTCGACAAGGCGAAAGCACACCCAAAAGTCGACCGCAGTCAGGAACTGTGGATACAGTAAGGTCAAACAACGACGAACTTGTTCGGTCTGTGCAGATAATGGCATTAGAGGCAGACCAAGGGTTGGCGCGTGCGATGTCAAATCAAGACGACCTTCAGACTCGGTTGAAGGAAATGGCGGCAGAACTAGCAGAGGTATACCCATTAAGCTATCTAGCTACCTTGGCCTAACCGGTCAACCTAGAGAGCTGCCGATTTTGAGAAAAGCCGTCTAGAGCTACAAAATGCGAAAAGACAATGTGAGCTGGTCAAAAGTCTTCTCGCTGACGCTACTGCTGAGAAGGAAATTATGTACGAAGTAAGTCGGAGTGGAAATTTTGTGTACCGATTATATTGCTAATGGGGTTCCAGGCCTTCAATGAGGAGCTCGATGGAATGTATAATGATGCAAATCTACCGGATGACGAGGCGTGGCAGGCCATGTCTCAGGATCTTAGACGAACTAAAGAGACTCGAAATGCCCTTACAAGGGAAAATTCGTATGTTGATTGCTCCCATCCCGACTATTATTAGTAAGAAAAATATCCAGGCAACTGAAGCGGCAACTTGCAGAAGCAGAACTCCAGCGAGAAGAGTATGCATTTCCTCCATTTCTTTTCAATCGAGCTTAGCCTCTCGTCTTTTTAGGTGGGGCGATTTATTACGGTCTCACGGAGTGATTTCCTAGCCTGTTCGCCGTCATAAAATTTCCTACATATTCCTTTCCCGGGTGGCCACGCAAACTGGATTCTCAATCTTCGCAAGTTGACTACCGAATGTAATTTGCCGCTTTGTCAAGATCACTCTCCGACTCATTTTCCTGGAGGTAATAAACGACGAGATGGGGGCTACGGACAGCCCAAGGAAAGCCGAACCACCGAAAGCGGTTGGTTATCAAGCTGTCAGCAATTCTATCATGGGCGCAATGTCCGTGTTGACATGGTGTCCAAGAAAAGAAAGTGATATTGCGTCAAGTCTCTACTAGTCATCACGTTCATTCGTAATTTTGTGTTAAAATTTGAATGTAGTACGTGAAGTGATGGGGGTATTTATTCTACAACAGATATACAGATGGTGCTGACTTTCCTTCCTGATCGTACACAAAACTATTAGTCGTCTTCTGGTAAACTTGGCATCCATTAGAATGTTTGCATGCTGCTATAGAGATACTTTTCTTGTCTATCAAACGTCACTAGTGGAGCAAGGAATGTTGTGGACGGTTTGTTGATCCACTACATCAGATGTACTTCGAGCTCGTTTGCGAGAGTCCTTCGTCCAGCGTTGTATCATGCCGGGTGAATAACTTGATTCTGCACTGTGAACCGAAGACTGACTTGAGTGGTTTGCCGTGGTAGAAGGGATTGGACGGAAGTTGAACAAATCCTTGACGCCACGGACAAGAAATCGCGAAGACTTAAGAGGAGAACCCTCCGCAGCTCCGGGAGTCGAAGGCGTGAGAAGGCTCGCCGATGTAGCAGCAGAAGCTGCGGAACTACTCTCGGACAATTGTGACGGAGGTGAAGGACATGGAGAGCTGTCACAATCTTTCGCTGATATCGGGGTGATTCTATCACCCTTGGTGGGCAGCCCACCCTTCAAAACCAGACTTTCCAACCCATCCGTCGTCCTTCTTCGAGGGACGCGAACACTTTCGTGCTTGTAAAGTCTATTCTTAGCCATTCCTGCTACACTCATACTAGATGAGGATCTAGGAAGACCGGATCGAAGTGGAACTTGAAAGAGTTCTTCTTCATGGCTAAACGCATAGGTACGAGCACTTAAACAGGTCTGTGAGATGACATCCTGAAGGCCTTGATCAACTTGGAGGCGAGCCACAGCAGAAGAACGTCGAATGAGGATAGTTTCTGAATCAGAGACCATGGGCGAAAAAATAGCCTTCACGGACGTTGACGACGAACGGCGACTGGGTGGGGGCTGCGAATCTGCTTTGTGAGCTGTGTCGGGTTTGCGAAGCTTCTTCTTTCGCTTAGGATTACCGCGGAGAGAAGCAAAGAAAGGCTCTGATAACTCTGTGTCAGAATTATTGTTGGAAACTTCTACCATCGATGGGATGGTCGGCAGACCGGCCAATGCCTGAGTGAGTCCTTCTTCAGACTCTAAGGTAACGAGTCCACCCTTGTCATCGACCTTGTAACTCGGAGTAGGTTCGTCGACCCAAGCGGGCGAGTGAGTGAGAGCCTCTCGGATACCGCTGATCCAGGCATCCTTCTCTCGCCGACAGGCTGCCGCCAGTACAAAATGTTGCTCGTCGCTTGTGAGACGGAAGGAACAGGGGAGCATTGCTACAGAAGGGTAAGCGTCGAGAACAGGCGTATACAGACCAATGAGTGAACTAACCATCAGCCTCATCAAGGTCGAAAGGAGTCAAAGAAAACCAATGCCTGGGTTCATACTTCCTTCCCTTCGAAACTTTGACGAGGATCATAAATCCACCTGAGTATAAAAACGCCCCTAGGTACTTCGCTTTGATGTTCGACGTGTCCCCAAGAGGTTTGGACGGGCGGTGATGCATGACATCAAGAGAACCTGCCAGAAGGCAGTTTCCAAGAGAAGATAGGAAGTCTGGGGTCAATGATTGGAGAGAACTCTGATTCGATGAAGGTGTGGGAGAAGTGTTGAGGAAAAGACGGGAAAAAATGAGGGATGACTGGATGGCGACACCTTGTCGATGGCGAGCTTCGTCGACGGAAGTTGCAACATGTCTCATGGCTTGAGCTGCACTCTCCACAACTACATCGACATCGGATCTACCTTCAGGGTGTTTAAGGGACAAGGTGTGAACGGCCTTTCCGGATCGTAGTTGGTCGAGAAGCATTGGATATTTACAGATTCTCTGGACTGGCTTAATGAGGTAGTCCATAAAAGCAATCCGTCGTATCGGTTTGTCCCTACGACTCCCGGCCGAAGTGGGAAACGGAAGAGAGTCCCTCGGAAGGATGCCGCCTCGTGGACGCAAAGATCGGACGGCGCCGTCCAACGACGTGAGGGACATTGTTCGCTTGCGATCCTCTGCCGACCCCGCTGGAGAGTCTTGTAAGGACGAGGGTTCGGGAGCGGTGGGATCAGCCTCTTCGAACAACTCAGCTACCATGGTTGCACACCGTTGCTCAAACGCATCCCACTCCAAAGGATGCTGCTGAGATGCTTTTCTGACTGCGTCCACTGCCTCTGGATGTCCTGCACAAAAAGACTGATAGGCCTTGAAACGGGAAGCCTGGGCACATAAGCTTAGAGCGGAAGGACAGGCAAACAGACCAAACCAACCTCGGTCGCAAACTTGGCTGAGACAGCGCGTATGGCAGTGTTAAGATCGGACAGGTCTCCCGGTCCCTTTTGTTTCCATTCCACAACACCCTGCTCCAGGAAAAAGCCAAGAGGTTCCAAAATTTCTGATAATTCTCTAACAAAGTGCTGATGAAGTTGGAGAATTTCCTCGGCATTCCTGCTCAAGCATTCGATTTCGGTGTCGGTAAACAGATATCGCGGATTAAGCTTAGTGACATCCGATGATATCAACGGCACAGTCTGAAGTTGCGTATGAGAATTTATCCAAGGTCCACTCGAAAATGATGATGGAGTGCGGCCAAAAGTGAGATTTGAACTAGAACGTAAGACCAAAGTTGGAAGGTTGCATAGGTAAATCTGCTCAAAAACGTTCAGGGTCACGACAAAGCCTTTGAACTAAGTGTTTACCATCACAAAAGCCTTCAGATCCATCAGATACCCTATTTCGGTCGTCAGAAGCTCCTTCAATGCATGAAACTTGCGCAAAGCGTCTTTGTTTGTCTCCTTTTCCCAAGCATCAAAAGGACTATGATCACTCCAACTACCGTCCGGGCTCTCATTGAAACCGAGCGAGGGTTGGCCAGTTTCTTCCTCGTTATCAGTTCCGGAAAGACGAAATATGGATTTTGAACGGGGCACAGCATCGTTATGAGGCAGCAATGAATGGAAGGTGTCTCGCTCAGTCAAATTTGCCTCCATCATGCCCAGAAGTGGTACGGAAACTGCTTGAAAACGTCCTGATATGGTTGGAAAGGAAGTACAGCGCTTCAATTGCTGTGACCCGCGATGCTGGAATGAGGCTGGAAATGAGGCAGACGGAGAAAACGGAGACTTAGGGCGAGATCGTAACGAGGAGGCAGTTGAACGCCGAATGAGCTTTAATGGAGGCGTAGGGGGCGTTGATATCCATGTCGGCGGAGAAAATAGTACACGTTCCAAAGAGTTGGAGGTCGTTGAAGACCGATAACCTTCAATTTCCGAGATGGGTGTGCCGTCAGCAGGAAAGTGGGAAGACAGACTCGAAGTTGGGGTGCATATGGGTGAAGCAACAATCGATGGCAAAGGTAGAAACCCGCATACAGTCACCCGAGTCGGGGAAGGTTGGTTGGTATTTGGTTGGAAGGGCCATTGCGCATGCGCAGGGTTGTTTTCATGTATATCGTTGTATTGCGGGTGATCCACTGACTTGAGTCTACGCACACACAAGGATGCAGCCGATGGGAGACAAGGCGGCTCGGGAGAAGACAGCACCTCCATGGGAGGGGCGTTGAACCTGAAAAGCACATTTAGTTTTACACGTTTCGAAAGACCTCATAATGGAAAGGAGAAATTTCACGAGGCAAGGGAAAGACATACAGGCAAGACCAACCGCAGCTCCTGTTCTACCTGGCCAACTTGCATGAAACGCGGCCTTTGATGAGAAATCAAAAGATTTCGACCGCAAACCACTTGGAAACGTGTGTGGTAGTTCAGGTGGTGGTAACTGCAACTCGCCAAACCCTGAGGTCGTGATGGGCACTACTTGAATTCGAAGGGTGGTTTTATAATGAAAGGAACCGGGGAAGGAGAAAAAGGAGTGTGTGTGCAGGAGACCGGTCGTCTCGTGGTGGGGGTACAAGAACAGCCAAGCCGGTTTCAAAGGAAGTAGCCAGTGACAGCGATCTGGGCCACGTTCACGAGCCTCTTGCTCTGCTTGAGATTCGCTCCGATTTGCTTCCTTCCACGTTGGCCAACAATATCTATGAGCTTTCAGGTGCTGGCGTTATGCTCTCGCTGATGTTGGCGCCGGTGGCGATGGCTACGACCTAGACATCGAGGAGAACGATACTTAGTGCTACATCGCTCCGATCTACGTCAGATACTATTACTGGCGCCCATGACGTCATACTACTACAATAATTCCATTTGCCTCGTCACAAAATTAAGCGTGTTACGAGTAGCATCTGTTCAGAGAACCTACTGCAGCCGACGGGTATCAACTCACAAGAATTCGAGCACCCTCAAAGACTCCTAGACCTGCTTTTAATTCGCTGATCACGCCTAATAGAGCTCAAGCTTATCGTCGGAACGGGGCGTGAAGGGGATATTTCGAGCTTCAGCTTCGCGTCGTCTCTTATCTTCTTTGTCCAAAAATTTTCGAAGGCCAGCCACGTTATCACCGTCGAAGACACGGAAGGCGGCTTGTTGATCCGCGTTACAATGCTGAAGGTATTAATGAGAATCATAGTGGCGTGCTAGCATGCTTGACGTACAGCAGGAGGAGGTTCTGTGAACCGATGAATACCTTTTCTGCGGAAGGACGGTATCCCAGTCGCGGTGAGGTGCTGCAGCCGGCCCACTTTCCGGAGAAGTAGGTGTATGGCTTCGAGAGATAGGCGGTCACAGTATGATAGATGAAGTCGCTCAAGGCCAACAGCATGCTCTGCCAGTGCGAATATGGCGATGTCTGTAAGTTTATGAATTCGCACCAGGCTTAGACGTCGGAGGCTGGGAAGCCCGGCAAGTTCAAACACAGACATATCTGTAAGGTTGCGACAAACTTGATGGGGTGTTAGTCGGAGGAGCAAAAAACCCGGCATGAAAGAATAGGAGGTTCACAACTTACATCCTACATCGACGCATCTAAGGTTGACACAAGATCGAGCCAGCTTGACCACCGCAGCGTCAGTGATGTTGCCAACATGAGATAGCATGATTACATCAAGGTGTTCGTGAAGTTTGCAAATGCTTTCCACGGATTTATCGGTGAGTGAAGAGCATCCGGAGAGGATAAAAGTTTGAATTCTTGGTGCGTGCCTTACAATGCCTTCGACAGCTTCATCGGTTATATTACAGGATGTCAAGTCCAATATTCGTAGGTTTTCTGCGGTATGCTGCAAAATCAGAGGAGGTAATTCTTCAAGCCAAGTAATGGGCCTGTGAGGAAGAGGCTTTTCATCATCCAAATCAGATCCAATGTTGGAGGGGAGTGATGACGGGAATGCCTTGTCTGATATACGCGGAGAGTTTGCTAGTCGCAATTTTCGCAATTTTCTGTGCGGCAATAAAATCAAACCACAATCAATCGGTTACTCCACTCCAAACAAACCTCGAAAACGACCATACGTCTCTTATCGATAATGCAGAAATCAAAGGTAGGCCGCATAATTCGAGTTCTACGAGACGCGAGCACGTTTTGGCAATAGCAGAGATGGACGGATCTGTAAGCCCCACAACTTCATTCAACACTATCGACTGCAGGGGAGGGGCTTTATTGGTGATTTCGAGGACCCCAACGTCGGTGATAGAAGAACAGCCAGATATATCTAACCCTTGAAGATTCATCGCGTTGTGCGCGAGGGAGACGATAGATCTGTTGGTGGTTTCAGGAACGCCTGTAAGAACAACGGTTTCGAGGTGAGGGCATGCGGAGAGGACTTTGTTTAGTTCGTCGTCAGTTATAGGTATTTCTTGGGTCCGTTGAAGCGTGAGGTGGCGCACACGACGATATTCATCATGAAAGGGCAGACGGTCGGCGATCCTAACCATGTCCTCGTGAAAGGATGATGACTCGGAATCGCCATCCAGCAGCATGGTTGCGCTCTGGAAACAGATGAAATTTTGGAGAGCTTAGACTTGAATTATTCCAAAGGTATCGGTGTAGCTTGGTATAACTGAAGACGCGGTGAGGTCCACTGTAGAGAGGAAGAGTTGACACTGAGTTGACATACGCGAAGGCGGTCTGGTTTGAGTTGAAGAAAAGGGTATTGCACGAAAACACCCAGGACAAGTGTTCGGTGAGAGGTGTAATTTCAGGACAACGGGTGTCCCACCCGCCAAAAAACTGTGAAGTGTCGGCGCGGAAAGCGAGCGGAAAGTGTGATTTGGTCTTGATTTGGGCCGTGATTCAATCTCTGAAAAAATCACAACACTTGGCTTGAGACCATCTCCAACATGTCTTCTACAACGTCAACGTCGTCAACTCCAACTGCGAGACCAACCCATAAAGCTCTTCAACAGCCACCTTCTGACTCTGCTAGTCGCATTCCCGTGACGCCCGCCGTTTTGCGCTCAATCTTTGCCTCTTCACGGTCACCACACGAAGAGCGGTCAATCTCTCGCGTTGCATTTTTTCGGTGAGCATGCCACCGTGCCATCCCGTTCGTCGTTAGCAAATTGGTGCCATAAATATAGGTTCGCGGGATTTCTTCTCAGCTGCATTGCGATAAGCATGGCTGCTGCGAGGAATCGGGGCATCAGGAACAGTGCCGCTCTACTTGGTGTTGTATCTTAGGTTCTTACCAAGTCCTCTACGTACCCAAGAAATGATTATGGATGCGTCGTCCGAATACATATTAGAAAAGATCTACCACTTCACGCCTGGAAGAGATTATGCCAACCACCTTGCTGGAGAGATCGAAGAGGCCACCACCTTCATACGCCACTAGATCCGCATCCTCCCCGACATTTCGAACTCCTAAAAGCTTTTCGAGGTCTGAAGAGACCAACGCGTATGCCTTACGCTCGCTAATTCTGCTGTTGGATTCAAGGATAGCCTGAAAACCGTTTGTAAGAGCAGCCCAATGTAATATCTGCGGACTTACCCATTGGATGTCAAATCCTGAATTTCGAGCCTCCCACGCGTTCCTAACACCCAAACCTACTGTAACACCGTGTTCAAGCAGAATCACTAGTGCCGTATCATTCGTCAAGGGAGGTCCAGGCAGACTAGAAACACCGATTCAAAGGTGGTAGAAAAAAATCGGGTATTAAACTTACATTCTACGCTGATCCCAAACAGTAGGGAAAGGTCTGGCGGGATTGAGAAGCACGCCTACGTCTGCTTTGCCTGTAAACACAGCAAGATAAATAAATGGTAGACCATATTAGCTTCAGTCATGACCCACTAATTTCACTGGCCAGGAGGTAGGCTTCTGTGGCGCCAGAGAATACCATCCTCATCCGGGATCCAATTTTGTCCTCGACGTCTGCCTTCAAAATCAGAAGGGACGCCATGATGTCCGCATTGTCGACTTCTATCACCAGCGGTACAACGCCCTCCGCAGCTTTCCTAAACCATATGCCCGTCTCCTTATCTGTACTCTCCCAACCATATAACAACCTTCTCAAGGCCGCAATCTGCGTGCTAACGCTAACGCTCTTTGGTAAAAGAGGACTGGATCTGCCAAGGACCACATGCAGAGCAACTACGTCTTGCACAATGGCCCCTCTTTCCATCGCGTGCTTAGAGCCTGTCCCAAAGGTCGTGGACAACCCCGATACAAAATGGCCGCGAGAGAGAGAAATTGGTTTGGCAAGTGCTGTGGTCGCTAGCGTTACACCTGAGCGGTAAGCAGTTCTTAAAAAATTGTTAGCAGCGTTTGAGTGAGTAGCTGACAACCCACAATGCGTTTCGTGTTCCAAACATCAAAGCATCGACAGCCCGTACAACGCCGCCAACGTCGTTTAGTATCCTCGGCATATTGACGTTGAAAGCATCAAGTAGCTCGCCATCACCGGTGGAATGTTCACTGGCGATCTCTTCTAGCCCGAGTTGAGATCCATACGACATCAGGCCAGGAGAGATAGAGCCGCCGTGAAGATCTACTAGATTCGACTCTGTTGTCATATCAACACAGTTTTCACCTGTGCAAATTATGTTGCCTTTCTCGACCAGGACGGTGCCTCCACTTGCTCCCGGGACGAGCGTTTCTTGGATGTTGCCATCAGATCCCTTCTTCCAGATCTTCTTGACATTGGTGAAAACAACCCGGCTTTGTTTGTTTACGTCCAGAGGGGGGAGGCCGTCCCATAGAATAGCATCCTTGCGCTCCCTGTCCCAACTGGGAACGGTGGGCACTCTCCTCCACTCATCGCTTTCTTTCCCCTTTCCTACTTCAATATGATTGTTCTCGCCCGTCTTGGATGGCACCGGGATTTGCATTATCCCGTCGATCCACACTTTCACAGGGGTCGCACCTAGCTGAAGTGGATGAGAGTCCCATAACACAACATCAGCGTCAGCCCCCTCCGTCAAAATACCAATACGATGATCCAACCCTGCAGCAGCAGCCGGAACGGAGGTTATAGAAGCAAGTGCTAGATGTGGAGGAAGACCGAAATAATGCGCTTGTTGGGCTTCATAGGCGAGATAACGAGGATTTAAGACAGGATGGTCAGTCTGAATTCACTGGTCTCAATTGCGAAAACAAGAAATTGCTGATTCCAAAATACCTTCATCGCCACGGGGATCCCATTGTCTGCTAGAACGCGACTGGCGTACTCCGAGCCACGGAATGACTCCCGTTTATACCTACGTTGGCAGCTTTAGAAGAATCTTATTTGGGAAGGTGACATACCGGTGTTGAGTCGCCAATATTGCGAGTGTGGGGATACCTCCCCAGCTGAGAGTTTGTGAATAACGTTTCATTTATTCTCCGACGGACCCTCACGTTCGCTTCAATAACTCTGGAACAAGCCACCCCTCCGATGCATGGTGAAATGACGCAATCGGGAATTGGAACTCGTTGGTCAGCTAGAACAGTCATTCAGACTATCACCCTTCTCAGCGCACAGTCAGGTGAAAATGGCGCACCCGGACCATTGCATCTAAATCAACAGCTTCTTGGCAATGGCTTGAAACCTATCAATAGTTCTAGATCCAGTCCCAACATTCGTTTGGGGTTATAACGCACCTTGACCTTTCCGCGAAGCACGTCTACCAACAGCTCCCATTTCTGATTTTCTGGGAACCCACCGCTGACTGAACCCCACAAACCTGCCTCGGCTTTTGCGCAGTAGGCATCTTGCGATTGCATGAGATTGCGTGCTTCGCTGTAGGCCGAGCGTAATGCCCACATGATGTCCATTCGATTTCCATAGCGCCTGGGATTTTCTCCGCACGCCTGTCTGTAGAAGAAAGAAATTAGATCTATTCCGTTTGCCCAAGCAAGGACAAGTATAGCTTACTTCAAGTGTCGCCAAGGAACTGGTTTAGAACGATCAACTTTAGCCATATTTAGATTAAGCGGCGGCTCCACTATCATGGATGAGGCAGACCCGTCCAATGTTTTGCGAAGCTTCACCATAAAGGCCTGTCCACCTGCAAAGCCGACTTTAAAGTCTCACCGCATCCTCGAAAGGGCCCACAAACCGATTGGATTACTACTTCCAGGGAGTACTTGCACAGTCGTAACTCCTCCTGCAACTGCCAGCCGGTATCCTTCATCATGCGTATTGAGACTGTCGATAGCCCTTAGCCAGGGCAAGATAGGACCCTTCGTGGAATCGAAATCGACTGCTCCTGAAGTGAAAATATCATTTGGATCGTAGAGGGTGAGAAGAATCATATCACTGAAAACCGACCTGATAAAATCGGAGAACTGAGGATTCCCAGATGGGAGTGCAAGTCCACTTCAAGGAGTCGTTTAGCTAGGACCACACATTAGAGAGTCAAGAGGCTCACCGAGCCCTGGAGTGATCCAAGCACCGTGAGCGTCGATAATAGTCAAATTGGGAGCGTTGTCGATCATCCGTTTTGAAACCTTGCCAATCCCTTTGACAATCCCTTTGTCCAGAAAAAGGTCCCCGCGAATGACCGTCGTTCCGTTGTTCTCCCCAGTGAAAATGATACCGTTGCGGATCCAAGTGGCGTTCGTCCCAGCTTCGAACCTATCCGACTGGTCTCTTGGGGAGGGATTCTGCGCAAAACCTGGGACTGCTTTGAGTGCCGCACATCGAGCAAGCACACTTTGCTTGTCTATGACAGACTCCGGAGGCTCAGCCACCGGAGGTACGACGGGACCAAAGAAAGTTGGGGTGAACGGGGTCGCAAGAACCGACAGGAGAGCTGCGACAGAAATTAAGAAAGTAAAAGTCGAGAGTCGATTCGAACGTTGAATCGGTGCTCCCTCCTGCGAAGTCGAAGAGAGTTTCCTCGACATGGTGGTCAATGGGAAGGAGCTTCAAGCCTTGGCAGCTTAAAAGATTCACCTCGAGGAAGCAAGCTCAAAACGCGTCTTCCACATGCAATACTTACAGAAAGTAATGAAGACAGCGTGGTAGGCGACAGTGTTGGACGACCATAAACGGTAATCAAACTTTTCCATCCACTGTCATCCAGAAATATCCCATGCCTTTGTCACCCTGAACTTGGTGGACTGCTCAAAGCTGGATGAAAATAAAACGTGCTTTTATGTACATACATAAAGAACATACATCTCACTACTCATTCCGAGTCGGTCGACTCATCTGAGGAAGATTCAGAGGAGTCCTCGTTGGCAGCCAATGTCCCAGGACCCGTGCTTGACCCAGTCGTCTGCCCAGCAGCTCTGACATCGGTCTCAATAATATCTGCAGCGCTTGTCACCTTCCGCTCTTTCCGTTTTCGGGTAACTGGGGCAGGCGCAACAGGTGGTAACTGGGCCTTTTTCTCTCGCAAGATATCCATAATCTCTATTGCAGCAAGGTCAGCAACACAGATGCTGAAGACGAAGAGCGAGGGATAACAACCTTCATGCCTCATGTCGTACCACCCTTTGATCGCTTTTTTCATTGTCATCCACCTGCGTTGCAACGTGTGTGCACTCCAAAGGTTCCAATCTGCGTCTGGAATCGTTTTCCAGTCAATCTCAGTGTCATCTCGAACATTGAGAGAGTCAACTCTTGAACATGACTATTGAGTATATTTTATGGCGCCGGCGTAGTAAAGGCTTACTTGTGAACGAGAATGAAGGCATCTTGTTGGCTCCATCTCGGTTTTTGCCCTTGATTCTTAATGGTTTTGTTCAAGGCATCCGTCCTACGTGAACGGGTGTCAGAAGAATCGTCGCAACCTTAAAAAAGTAGACCTTACCATTTAATCCTACATTGTTGCCGGCCCCGTGTCCCACCCATGAGCTCACTAACGCGCCCCCAAAACACATCATTGTCCGCATCTTTTCCTTGGTTAATGGTCATTTCCGTGACTATGCGTGTAAGTTTATCCTCCTCCTCCTTGGACCAATGCCCTATGATCAGATAAGCTGTTATTCTAACCATAATGTGGTCCGATAACACACCAGAAACGCGAATGTCTCGATTGAGAATGTGGTTTCTGTAACGATCGCGGCAATCTGAAGATGGCCTTCCAACGCGGTCAGCCACCTTCTCCCATTGTTGACCAAGATCCGTCACAGCTCTGTAGTATGCGTCATGAACTGCGCAACAAACTAGAAGGCGTTTTAACAGACTGTTTAAGTAGATCATTTTCATGCCTTTTCCAAAGTCCTTGCAATCTCGCTGGATGTCGCATCCTCCGAACATGATGATATACGGCAATGATGGGGCGCTGTGCAACAGCCGATGCTGAAAGTAAGAGGTCAGGGATAGAGAACAAAACCACGAGGTAGATGTTCACTAAGTTCCGACCAGAATGCATTATCCTTGTTTTTCTCGTTTTGTGGGAAAATGAGTTCTTGTATTTGTTCATCCGTTAGTTGTTTAGACTTATCGCGTGTCTTAAATTTTAAAAAAGAAAAGCAGTGAAGGCGTCTTTGACACTCACGACTTTGTAGTTTTCTATGGCGGCTTCTAGCTGTCGATCTTCGATAGTTGAAAACTTCCCCTTTTTGTATACGAGACCTAACGACAGATAAGTATAGAGATGCAGCCTGAAAGCTAACACCCACACCTTGAGTTGTGACAAGCTCAGATAATTTGCTGGCGTTCAGCCATTTATTTGCGAGCAAGTATGCGTGGTCAGGACTCGTATGCGAGTCAGTCGCCCCAAAGCTCCTCTCAGACTTTCTTGGAGGTACGTTAGATGGCTCAGGTGCCTTGGGTGGTAGCCCCAAAATGGCATTCGATGCAATGGGCAGCTGCCCCAATGGAGTGGGTGGAACCGGTTCTGGCATAGGGGGTGGCACAAAGCCAGGCTGGGGTGGATATGTTTGGGGATTCGCTGCTGCTGCCGCAGCCTCTCCCAGAGTCCTGAGTACATTTGCGATTTTGGAAATATCCAAATCTTGAAGAGCACGAAGGACGTCTTCATTGGACCCAAAGTTAATGTCTGAGAAGGCACCTGCGGCATCCGTAGGTGTCGGGAATATATGGGGCTGGGTATAAGGGTTGAAGCCATCCTGCATGGCTTGATATTGCCCGAAATGCTCCGGTGGAGGCATATGAGGGTGGTAAGGCGGCGGAAAGGCCATCTGAGGAGGGTCCGGTGCCGGATTCCCGGCTGCAGCGGCAACAATAGCAGAAAGTAAGGCTGTTGCTTGCGCATTTACATCGTCAATGGACGGCTCTGTTTGAGGCAGATCTCTTCCTTTGTCTTTCTTCTTTTTCTTCTTCTTCACGGTGGGGTCCACGGCCGATGGGTCTTCATCTTGGAGTGAATCATTACGATGTTTGCGTTTTTTGCTGTTGTGAGAGTCTTGACCATTCTCTTCCCTTTGACGCTTTTTCTTCTTTTTTTTAAGGGAAGGATCTGGAAGCGACAAGTTCTCTGGATTTACGACACCTTGGTGGAGGTCAAATGGAATTGGACTTGTCCTTGACAGCATTAGGGCGGGCTCAAGACGGGAGGTGTAAGTAGGGATTGAGTCACGACATGTCACGATGTCACACTAGTCCTCATTAAACCATTGGTCTTCTGCTTCCCTGTCATCATCCAATGTATCATCCCAATCAACCTTGTCGTAGTCCATGTCCTGGAATTGATAAAATTCAGTAGCAGTAATCTCAACCTTCAATTTATTACTTGCCTCCAATAATCCATAAATGAAGTGTTCTCGAACAAGATATTCAAATGTTTCTCTGGCCTCATCTTGCGCTTCTTCTTCCGTTTCCTCGTCGCTTTCCTCGTCCTCCTCTGCGACAAATTCGCCCGCAGGTCTTTCCCTGTACAGCACCCGTATGCGCTCTGCCTCTCTCTCCTCTTCATAACCACCAAGAAGGGACGCCAACTTCCCGACATGCTTCTTGGCCCCTTGCAGGAAATTGTTCTCGGCCCAGTCTCGCTCCTCTGCACCTTCTTCTATTCCTCGGCGTTCACGCCCCTTCCAAAGGAGCGGCCATGTTTTCCGCGCGGAAATAAACTGTAGTTCTGGAGGGTTTTGGTTGGTGAATATCAACCGTCTGTTCCTCACAGTGGGGATGGCAGCTCGTTGTTTTGGAGTGGTAATGCTACTGTAATGAAGCAGCAGATGTGGGGGCAAATTTGTGAGATTTATTTTCAGAAATGAAATTGGATCCGTCCTTGGAGAAGGATGATACTCTGGGCTGAGCCCAAGGTAGTCGAGCGACGGTTTCTCATCAAACATGAGTGTGACGAGATAAGATAAAACGCGTGACACATTTGTTATGCAACGTGAATGTGACATCGCGTTAACTTACTTCCAGCACCATGTCGATGGCAGCATCGTCGTCCTCGTTGCCGCAATCGTCATCATTTCAGCTTAACAGTTGTCGGTGGTCTTGGTGTTCTTCTACCTTTCCCTCCAGTCAGGATCTTGTCCATCATGTCCTCGATCAACACATACGCAATGTCACTCCCATCAAGCGCGCTGACCTTCCCATGCTGCAGCGTGCGGAGGAAGGTGTGGGGGACAGCCTATCGCTTTCTGGCATGATGAGTGGAGTGTCGTCTAATTTGGAACAACATTCTCCTTCAAACTCCCCGAATGAGCGTATGTATCAAGATTTTCAATAACTGGAACCACCAACTTATAGATATTATAGCAGCATCTTCTCTTCCTACTCCACCTGCTTCGCTGTCACATCCTTCGCCACCTACGTTTGCATCCCTCGCGTCTAATACCAATTCTCAGTCTCTGGGACCTATCCCAGAACCGCCGTCGTTAAGTTGTCTTGTTGCCAGCGCTACAAATCCCAAAAAAAGAAAATTTGGTGACAGTGAATTGACTTTCAGTAAACCGTTGCTTTCAATATCAGAACAAGGGTCAGAATTTTCAAAATCGTCGCAGGAATCGAGGGACTGTGTCGAACAACAATTGACACAAAGTTTGGAGATCGGGCTTGAGTCAAGCGACGAAGACACTGGAGAGGACGATTCCGATGTCCCAATTCAGAAAACGGGGCATAAATCTGAATCTCATCTCGCATCCAGTGATCTGTATGCAGGCGAAATAGACTGGAATCTCTCTAAACACGCTCTAGCTAAAACCTCCGAGTCTTCACAGTCGAGTTCATCATCCGTGGGTGT
The DNA here is from genome assembly GCA_000827195.1 of Laccaria amethystina LaAM-08-1. Lineage (NCBI taxonomy): Eukaryota > Fungi > Basidiomycota > Agaricomycetes > Agaricales > Hydnangiaceae > Laccaria > Laccaria amethystina. The sequence goes on along the minus strand of KN838567.1, from coordinate 116,161 downwards.
GACGTTTTCATCGCAAGTACCTTTGCAGCCACCCTCACAACGTCGTTACCTCGAGTCTACTCCACGATCTCAGCCCCCTCCTGCGCAGAGCCCTACCCATGCCAAGTTTGGTACAAGTCCTCCCTCGATTTTTCCTTCTTCTATTACTAGCGACACGTCGGCAGGACAAGGACAACAGTCCTGGTATAATCAAAACCCTGCAGCGCTTCTCCAGCCCGCCACATCTCAAGAGTTCTCTTACCTGCTTCAGACCCAAGCACCATACCAGAGCCAGAGCTGGAGTCCATGATGATCTACTATGTAACACGAATTATTTGTTAAGTAGCATACATAACCACTGAAATCAGCTGCAGCGTTACCCTCTGCTTGTTTCGTACTTAGCTGCTACAGTGAACTGCCTTGCCATCAACATCTGTAAACAGGGTCAGACTCATTCATGGCCCGTCGACGTCGGCTAAACCCATGACCACTGAACCAACGAAATCCGGACAACGAGATGCGGCGAATGAATTGGCTCTGACAAAATCTGTTCCAGATTCACTTCTCGTCGTCTTCATCCACGGGTTCAAAGGGACTGACCAAACATTTCGAGAATTTCCCAAGAGACTGGAGCACATCCTCTCGGAGACCATATCGAATGTCAGGGTGGAATGTTTGGTGTTCCCCGCGTACGAGGTGACGTGTACCGATGCAATTGCAGCCCATTCCCAGCTAAAGGACAGCTACCTTGATTACCTAGACTAAAGGGGAGTTGGTACGTATAGCTGCGGTTTCCTGATTCCTGAGACTGATCTCATTCTCTACGATAGGACAAAGCGGTAGTCCGTTTCGCAGACTGGCTTACCACCTTGACCGTCGAACGTGAGGTTGCTTCTGGTGGAGGCGCTGGTAATGTCAAGATCGTCTTGTGCGGGCACAGGTACGTTGCCTGCTAAATATTCAACGCGTGCACTCGATCTAATTGAGTGCCTTCAGCATGGGCGGCCTACTTGCTGCTGACACCCTCCGTGAGTTTGTCAACTCACGGCCAGATGCTCAAGCTCCCCTATGGCCGAAGATCATTGCATGCATCGCATTTGACACACCCGTAAGTTCATCTCTCTGCATTTCTACTATTGAACTGAACTGTGTTGTAGTACTACGGGTTACATCCTTTCGTTGTCAAGAACGGCGCAACTAAATACGCCGATGCTGCAAAGTCGATTGGCACACTTCTGGGATCATTTTCCAATTTCAGCGCTAAAACGACAACGCCCCCGCCTGCTGCAGCAAACACCCAGGCTGCTTCGGGATGGGGAGGATGGGCAGGACCTGCTGCATTTGCAGTAGGCGGGGCGATACTGGCTGGGGCAGCAGCTGGAACGGCTTACTACAAACGGGAGGACTTGAGTCAAAGTTTCTCATGGGCCACAGATCACATGAAATATGTTGGTAATTTATGGGACGAAGAAGGTCTGTCGAAACGGGTGGAAGCCTTAATTGACATTGAGGATAAGAATGGTGTCGCCTTCAGGTCGTACGTGTTTTTCATGGTGTAACGCGCGTAAAGAATTGGCCTTACGTGCTTTTCAGGTTTTACGCCATTTTACCCCCGTCACCGCCGGCCTTCCTTATCTCCCGGACATTCGTTGTCCTTCCTAAGGTCACCTCCAGGAGTTTTTCGCATTTCCTACCGGCGAAAAACAGCACTGCGCCTGACGAAGTGCAGGCACACACAGGGATGTTTAGTGCGCAAACGAACGATGGATACTACGAGCTTGGCCTTTCAACGGCCAAAATTATTCAAGACTCTGTGGCGTCTTTGAGAGGCGTCATCCACAAACAGAACAGTGGTGATCCCTTGGGAAGGCCTTCAAAACCGAGTGCAGAGAGCGCAGACCTTATCAGTCTGTAGGAGTGTATTGTATAGTTTAAGGATACTTATTCTTGATTTTTATGTATCTTCTTGCTTTTATGGTTATCACTTCAGCGAAAGATGCATTGCATATGCATCTTCTCCATCCGCGTCTGAACATCTTCAACCAAGGTCCAAGTGAATCAAAGGGGAGACCTACAATATTTCTTTTCGATGTCCTTCACTGTAAAACCCAAGGTGTCGCGGTACAGGCCCAAAGCAGCCCGATTGGATTTTCGTACGTGTAATGAAACGTACGACGCGTTGTAGATTGCGCACATCGCTTGTTCTGCGAGAGTTGTCGCATGAGGATGCTTCCAGCATACATAAATGTAGGGATAAATGCATACGTGACTGTATCATCAGCTTCTTCGCAAGGCCTAACCGTCGATATGATCGTAGCACAGAGATTGAAGTGACATGGCCGTGTGGCTCTTCACCCTCTGATATATCCTCATCCCTTTGTGTAACATCTATATGTTGAGTTGCAACCAATGAGTAACGAACAACGCACATTTTCGCAAGGATGTATCCGACGATTCGACCTTTATGATCCTCGGCCACGTAAGAAAGAGAAGGCCAAGTCATAGCGTGGTAGAGATCTGTTTGATGGCTTTGTCTATTGGAAAGGTTTTTGTCGAGGATGTTTCGCGACAGACATACAGTATCTCATGGTATAGTTCTCCGGCAGATTCTGCAAGTTGCACGCCTGCATACCTGGGAGATCATCTACCTAAAGTTTTCCCCGAATTACTGAAAGAAGAGAGTCGGATTATATTCCACGTACCCGGATTGGTCGTACGTTCATGATGTTGAGGGACAAAGCCAGCTTTGATTGCGTCAGCCTCACGAATTGAACCGATTGTAACACGGGCAGAGAACCCTTATGTAGGATAGACTTGAAATTTTAAAAACGTCTTTGTATTCAAAATCTCTTGCGCATCCGTAATCCACGCAAAATCTACTGTATAATGACGTCTCCTACATTCCCGATAAGCTTTCTTTTGGGCTTCCCGTCCTTTTTAAGCCCAATGACCTCTATTTCCATATCTGTGGTTGAAACCTCGGAGACCAGGGCTTCCTCAAGGCGATCATCCAAAAATGCAAGAGAGAGCGTTGATATCGTTTCCAACAAAGGTCTAGCAGACTTCTTTCTAATGATCGGCGTAACAGGGAAATCGGAGAATGAGGCGTGCACAGAGCCAACTAAGCCCCAGAAGAGTGAGCATTGACAGGTGAAGAAAGTCTTAAATGTTTAGTTACCCAATGTCAAGATTCGTCCGCCGTGTGGCTCCCATCCTGAAACTACTTCTTGCAGGCGTGCAAAGTGATCCTTCCAGAGCGTAAACGTTTCAGAGTTGATTGCTAGCATCCGAGGATGAGGAGAGTCAAGTTTATTTGTCAGTGATGATTCGAGAGGCTCCTGGATACAGTCGATATCGGTCAGGATGGGCGGCATACCCGGTCCTTCTGGTCGGACAAAAGGAGTGGGCCCAGGAGATGGAAGGGGCTCTAGCCATGGATCGAGTATAACCACTTTGCTGACAGGTATTGAACCAAAGCCCTGCGCAGGTGCGGTGGAAAGAATAGAAAGCTACCAATGTGCCTTTCATCAATAAGTAACGGAACCTGACAATTGAAATGCCCACCATTGTACACCCACCGAAAGAGTGTCCGGCAAGAATCACGTCTTTGTCACAGTTGATGGAGGGCCTGCCTTCACCATTCACACCGGTCCAACCCTCTATTAAAATGGGAGAGCCGTCAATGGTATCAATCTCCAGAGCGTCGTTTTGGACGAAATGGCGAAAGGTGGAGTACGCGATGTACAACTCTTGATGGCGGAAGGCGAGTTGTTCCATGCGAAGTGCGAAAGGTTTCTGTTGAACGGTATCATCATCTTCCCAGCTACGACGTCAAATAAGAACGTGAGGTTTGCAACTGAGCGCGAGGATCTTCACCGTATATCATTTTCACGGAGATAAAGCAATGTCCGAGATGTTCGTTTTCCATCCACTTCCCAAGACTGTGGAAAGCAAGCGGTACCTGTCCCGTCTCGATGCTCTACAGCAAGAACAACTCTTCCTGACGCGGCAAGGCGGCAACAGAACTGACTTTATAGGTTGCTGCGCATTCAACCACCTGGATGACGCCACGCGATTGAAATCACCGACCTATAAGCCGTACGGCTTCCACCCAGACCATGAGAAAAAATAACGAGAGGCCATTGACTTGATGATGGTTTTTCCGACTCCGTGGTAGACTCCATGGGATTGAGAAGGGGAGCGTTGGGGTATGCTGGTATCTATTGGGTGGTAAGCATATATATAAAATGCCAACTGTAACGGCACATACCTTAATCAGTGAGCCAAACAGATAGACGACAGGCCATAGAAGCCAGGCTGAAATGCCTATAATATTTTGCTGAGAATATCGAATTTGCTGTGAAAGTTGCGCATACCCAAAAATGAAGCGAAACCGTTCAAAGATTCTCTGATAGGTCTGACAGTGGTAGCAAGGGTAAATTGTGATGTGTGAAAATTCTGTTTTAAAGAACTTGCCGAATGAACCAATCAACACCCTCTTGTAAGTTGGTCGTTTTTTCTGTTGGATAATACGCAGTAAAGGCGACTTCTTCCAAATACAGGGCGTTCTCAAGTTGACCATGACGGACATTCCGGAGCTTGACAGAGCCTATGAATTGAGCAGGACGAACTGGCGTAACGAAGGTGGTTACGCCCACGGGAAATCGCCCGTGGATTGAGGGAAGAAACAGCATACCAAGTCAATGCTAAGCGCTAATTACCAGTAGTAGTACTCAGTTGTAGTAACGCACGTGAGCTCTGTTCTAATTTTAAACCCTCATCTTACCCCATTCCTTTAAGTTTGACGAGCACTAACCGCCATTTTTCGGGGCTAAAAGTTAGTACTCTTGCCCACTTGGAACCATCTTGGAACGTGCTAAACGACGCTGCCAGCGCGCTCAAGATTAGTTGGACAACATTGGAGTCTGTTGAGCGATGTTCGATGCCGTTGCGACCCTAGAGTCCATTCCGGACGTATAGCAACTGATTTTCGGCGCTAGATGGTCGAATAAGACCCGTCGAGCGTTCCCATCGATCTCTTCATCAACTCCAACGTACGTGCTTAATGCTTAACCCTACCACTCCTTCAAACATTTCTGGCCTCTTTAAGTTCGCCTGTCTGTCCCTTCTGATACCTCTATGCTCTGCTACAAGTGTCATTCAAGTCAACGTACCCGCAACTCCGTCCTCGCAAAACGTGGTGTATCCCAACTTCCTGGGGATCAGCTTCGAGCTCAGTTTTGTGAATGATTATTGTAAGAACCGTTCTTGTGATCAGTAGCTTCTGAACGCTGAAATTCCTGAACTCCAGTTGGAAATGACACGTCGACCATCCCTGCTACAGCCATTAATTACCTTTCCGCTCTGCGTTCGCGCACTGGTAGTGTGCCTTTGCGCATTAGGATAGGCGGAAACTCGATGGATAGTTCGGTTTATGTACCAACTCAGACTTCGCCGATGGTTCAACTCATTCAAGGAGCCTTGAATGCAAATGACCAGTCAGTCAATTACGGTCCAGTTCTTTGGGATGTCCTCAGTAAAATTGCTGGCGAGGTTGGAGGCGCTAACTATCTGATTGGTACATCCCCCTGCCTGACCAATTGGGGGTAACAACTTACACGTTTGTCTCAAAAGGTCTGTCTCTCCTTGATCCTAACAATCCAAATCTTCCGGTCGAAGCAGGTGTGTACTTATGAACAAGATTGTGCCATCAGTTATACGGCAATCTGATGGACTAGTCGCAGCCGCAGTTCAGGAGACGTTGGGTACTTCTTTGGATGGGTTTCTTTTAGGAAATGTATGTTGCTGGGTTGTTTCGACGAACCTCGCTCACCGTGATTGTGTTGTATTCGACAGGAACCGGATCTTTACACTTCTCACGGGGATCGGCCAAACATCCAAAATTACACTACGGATATTTATATTGACGTGAGGAAGCTATGAGCGAGTGAAATTTAAACTGTTGACTAAATCTTTTCTGAAGGATTTTCGAACTGCTGCAAGCCGCTTGACTAACACCTCGGCAGGTGACATTTTAGCACGGCCTATTTTGGGAGGTCCCACTATTTGCTGTGCATGGGTAAGTCGATGACTTTAATATTCGAAAGCATCAACCCTTAATTCCCGTCTATAAAGAATCTGGATGCTTTGTTAACGGGGGGATATTCTACCGCATTTGATGATGTCCTGAAGTATATCTCGTAAGTGTCCTGCATGGCGCTGCGATTTATAAAGCGGTCTAAGATCCGTTAGTCTTCAGCACTACCCTCAAAACAACTGTTTTGGCAGCTACCAGTACGAGATCCCTTATTATGTGCAACATCCAAATGGTAAGTTTTACATCTGACTTCGTCGAATGTTTTGGTAAGAATCGTATAGTGGTCAATCTTTCTGCTTGGGAGCAGCCGGGTATCGACATCGTAAACGCGAATACTTCATCGCGACGACCACAACTCATTATGACGGAATTCAACTCGGCGTCGTGTGGAGGCATCCCAGGGATTTCCGACACATTCGCTGTCGGTTCTCTTTGGACAGTAGATTATGCACTCCAGATGGCATCAGTGGGCTACAGTGCAGCCTACATCCATACAAGGGAACAAGGGATTTCATATAACCTGTTTGACCCAAGCCCAGGATCTTGGACCACCAATCCTCCCTACTACGCTCTGCTGGCAGTGGCTGAAGCACTGCAATCCAAAAATGGCAGCAAAGTGGTGGACCTTGATATAATGAGTTCGAAGACCGACTTGAATGCCACCGTCAGCGGATACGCCGTATACGATGCCATCGACTCGAGTGTCCAACAATTCGTTCTCTTCAACTATTACAACGCAACTTCGACATCTGCGCCCTCCGCTTCATTCTCCCTTCCTTCCTCGTCTTTCAAGTCGGGCTCAAGCAACGCTATCACAGTGAAATACTTGACTGCCGTCAGCATGGCAGAAACCACGAACATTTCTTGGGGTGGTGAAACACTTAGAGGTGTGGGGGGTGGAAAGCTTGTCAAAGCTGCGGATTCGTGGGCCGCCTCTAATGTGCAGATCGACTGTACCAAGGGGTGCACCGTCAACGTTCCTGCACCTGGGATGGCGGTCGTGTTTGCCGGTGCGGCACCAATCCCGAACAACACAACCAACACTACCACTGGTGCTGCCAAACCGTCGAGCGACGCAACCAGCACAGTACTTACTCTGGCAATAGTTCCGATTACAATGAGCCTCGTTCCTCTCTGTGCAGCAGCCTTCTCGTTCTTCATTTGAGCGCTACGTATACCTGCCCAAATGAATGGATGGAGATATTTTAAAACATTCTGCGTATTTGTGAATACATTTGAATGGCATTCGGTCAGGCTGGAGTCTTTGAAATAGTTACACCTGTACTCTGAATGATGCCACTTTCGAAAAGATAGATCTTTGTTGTAGTCTACATATAACTTTACAGGGCCAGCGTAAAGGGAAGATGTGTCTGTCCAATAGCCGTGAAATGTGTTGCGTGGTTTGACGCTAGGTTTCTAGTATTATTGTCATGCAGGAAGGTAGGACTGAGAAGAGACAGGAGGGAAAATACACATGAATAGAATAGTACAACAGCCCTGTATAATAAAAATGTCAAATACTCTAACCTCCCTTTTGATACATTTAGCGTGATTGCGGCCCAGCGCCGTTTTCGTCCTCTCGTACATCTGCTGGCGAACGGCCAAATAAAAAGGAGGTAGCGTAGTGCTCTGCTGCATAGAGAGTATTTCGGAGACTCCGTTTAACACTTCTTCCCCGATTTTCCCCAACCTGGGGAGCTGTTTCCCGCTGTTCCGGTCTTCCTCTAGCATCCCTACTCAATGATGATTGCACGGGCTCTGTTAGCTCCCGTCCCGCGAGGGGTGCTGAAGTGCTTCCTGTACGCAATTGCCATGCATTTCCTGGGGATGATTCGTCCCTAAGGCTTAAAGCCCCTACGGTCGGAAAGCTCGGCAGTTCTATAGAGGCCGGTCCTTGAGTGGATCGTTCTTGGTAGTTGAACTCAACAAATGGCTGGCGTGGAGTCCGATCTTGCATGACAGCCCGTGATGCTGACGCAGACGATCCCTGGGCACCGCGACCATGTCCGATTTCTGCGAAGTTCAGATCCGGGGTTAGAACACGATTGCTTCCAGCAAGAACCCCCCTTGAACCACCCTGCTGATAATTACGAAAGAAACCCGCGCCATTGGAATTGTCTGTTGCAACGCTGCGTTCGGATGCCACTTCACTTGGAGGGGGTGACTGCGACGACTCCACAATGGGCAACATATCTGCAAGTGAACGATTCCCCCGAGGGTATCCACGTGGGCGCGAAGGGCCAGGTGTAGCTGCTTGGATCTGAGCATTTAAGATGGACGTTGCCCCCCTTAGATTGGTCGATGGTGATATCTCTGGTATACTGCGCCCTTCGACAGCCAGCGTAGGGTTGGGTACCGTAACCGTTCGAACGGGGCGTTCGCGTTGAAAAACGAATTCGTGGGACTGGACTAGATGCATGGGTTCAGGTTGAGGTTGAGGTTGGGTGCGGCGCGAACCGCGAGATGTTGTTACATAGGGGTTTGTGAAGACGCGTTGGCGCACATAGTCATCTTCTTCAAATTCTCCACCTATTTCTGGCTCTGGAATGTCATCCTCGTGGTACCCATCCAAATCGTACTCGTCCTCATCATAGTCTGTATCATCGGTGCCATTTAGTTCGGTGATGCGATCGAACAACTCTGTCAGGTAAGCTCTGAGTTGTGACACGCCTTTTCCAGAAAACACGCAAAAAGCTAGGCGCTGTGCGGAGTTGAAGTCCTGCGGGTATTAATCGATAAGCAAAAGATATAAATTATATAAATACTAATGCTTACTCTGGGTGCATCTCGACAGAATCGTTGCAGCTCTGGCTGACGAAACGCAGGCACGCCCGTGAGACTGAGGTGCGTAAGTTTGTGCAACTTCTGGAGCAAGAAGTGAACGGCCATGACAGATATTTGATCACAATATGACAAGTGAATCCGTTCCAGTGTGGCATGTCGTTCTGCTAGGGCATATATAGCTTCGTCTGTTAGGTTATTTACTCGGACGAGGCCAATGCGGCGTAATTTAGGCAGCGCTGAAAGCTCAAAAACCGACATGTCCGTTAGCAACGCGCAGTCTGTGCAAACATTGATTAGTTTAACATTTTCTTGGAGCGAAGAAATTAAAGCTAACTCGCGAAGTCAACATAACGGATTCGCGTGCAAGACCGAGCCAGTGTGCGTACTGCACGGTCATTGATCTTGCTAGCATGGCCAAGGTGAAGGTAGTGAAGGTGCCTCCCAAGTTTACAGATAACCTCAACAGCCCTATCGGTGAGGAGACTGCATTTCGATAGCACCAAATTTCGAATCTTGGGCGCATGAGATATGATACCTTCAATAGCATCATCCGTCAGCTGGGCGCATGCAGTCAAATCTAGCATACGTAAATGCTCGAAGGAGGACGACAGAAAGAGGGGAGGAAGGTCATCCTGCTTTTTGTTAGAGAGCGGGAATGGATTTGGAGCATCCATTGGCATGTCTGGACGAGGAAGCGCAGGAAACCCAGCATCTGTCAGGGTTGGGCAATTGGAAAGTCGCATCTCACGCATGTGGACAGAGTGAGTCCATATGCTGCGAATTGAGATGTCTGTGATGAGTTCGCATTCATTGAGATCCATCTCGAGAAGGAGGGGGCAGTTTTCTGCGAGGGCGACGATGGACGTGTCGGTAAGCAGATTTAGACCACTTAATTTGACTCTTCGCAATAGGGGACAGTTGGCTGCTAGAGCGAGAACCCCATCATCCGAAACAAGACTACATCCTGAAAGATTGATGCCTTGCAATCGTTTAGCTGCAGAGGCAAACCCAACAATGGCTTCCGTTGAAGCCTGCGCGACTCCAGTGAGATCAATCGCCACAACGTTTACGAAAGCGGGGAGAACTCTGGAAAGGGCATCGCTGGATATGTGTTCGCAACCGACGAGGGTTAAGCGTTCGAGGCGGTCGCAGCGAATAAATAGGGAGAATATGTCATCACGGAGATCGGATCCAAGGGAAAGAAAGTTAAGGCGACGGATGAAGCGCGCGTACGTGAAGGTCTGATTGTGTTTATTGAGAAGCTTCGCCATCTTCTCGAGCGTAGCGTACTTGGGAAAGGCGGGCTTGTGCCATAGGAGTTCCACGGCACACTCACACCAAGTGCGTGAGACACGAAGGGTGCTGAGAAGATCTCGAGATGAATGAAGATGCTTGAGAATATGAATGAGAATTTCTGGTGGCAATGTTGAAATCGGGGAGTACATCGGTGGTTTCCTTAGCCCTGGGCGACGCTTGGACGACCACTGTGCGGGGACTTGTTCAACAAGCACAGGCTGATATACATTGAAGAAGCCTGACTGGATAGGATCTTCTTCGTCATAATCATCGGAGAGAGATGTATTTGAGGGGAGAAAGTGTCGGTAGATGGTCATGATGGTTGTGAGGCAAGGGCAACGAGGTAATGGAGACAACTTGAACGTGACGGAAACACCGACCACTAAAAGTAAAACGTGACTTTGTCTTACATAAGAAGATATCGAGTCGCGTGACCGTATCTATTATCAATGCCAACCTTAATATTCCACACAGACCTGGGCTACCCAACATCCAAAAGAAACCACGGGAAGTGAATAGAGAAAGGAGGTATCTCGTAGATTGGCCTACATCTTCCTCCGTGATGGGGACACTGCGATCAATTGTGCTAAAGCTCTGACCTGTTTGTAGAGAGCATAACCGCATGCGTCTGATATAGAGCGTGGAAGAAATGCAACGTTGCGAGAGTGAAATTTGGAGCGTAGGCGATTCATAAGAGTTGTATAGGGAAGGAATTACCTTGCGATACTAGTTTGAGTGTTGAAGTAGCGTACATTTCCGGAATCTCCGTGTTTGATTGTCGTGGCATTATTTCTCCTGAAAGAAATGATGTTAGCCATGCAACTGGACAAAAAATTGCGGCAACAAACAAATGGTGGGTGAGGATGGCTCTTGGCACAGTAATATCATGCCCACGTCCGGATGTTAGAGGGAGCATCAACATATGCTGCAAACATCACACCACCCTCAGATGCTGGAAGTGAGGGAACTAGAGATAATGTGCGAGACTTGTCCACTGGATCAAAGTAAAAGTAGGATAAAGGGTGAAGAGTAACATATCCGAGCAGCATTGAAGTGTTCGTGGTGGATGTACGAATACGTGGACTGGGGTGGGCATTAGCATTGGGCCGATGGGTAGCAAACGAGGAAGTGTTCCAATGTGGCAATGACTCCGTACGATCGCAAGGCAGACCAGCAACAATACACGATCCGGCTCGCGGCATATTAACGTCAGAAACGAGCAGGACTAAATGGGATAGAGCTGTTGGAACATGATGGGCGAAGCCCAACGCATCGAGCGACGGAGTCTGATCGATCGTGCGTCTCCTCTGGGGATACAGCAGGCGTGTAACAGTCAGTCTTCTCAGTTGTACATCTCAGTGCAAGGGTCTCCTGAATGAGAGCTAACTCAAAGCAGTGATCCACTTTCAACAGGGCCCGATTTACAATCAAATGTACATACCTCCATAATTGTCGCTTTTTTGGCTCTCTCGGCAATGCTGCGCAAGTACTTCATCAAAACGACCCCGTCGGCATAACAAAAGCCGTGCGCCTTGTCCTTAACGATGTCGTTCAATGTGTGGCCACAGGTTTGGGCTCATTGAGACGCGTTCAATTCTTTAGACCGGATTTGTTGGTATCCCTGTGAAAAACAATAAGAACGTCAATCATAGTCACCTTCGAGTCCAAGTCTGCAAGTAATATGGGGCATGCCAAACTGGTTGCGGGAAATATGTAGGCCAACTTGGACGAAACGTGACAAAGTATTGATTTGTGGAAGACCCACGCCTGCTTCCATGCCTAACCGTCAATTTAACCCTCATCATAATCCCTCCGCAATACCCGCGTCCCCTATACTTCTGGATAGTCCCACCACATCATATATTGACGAATTACTTGCAACAACACCACTTCCTCCTCCTGGTCCAGCATACTATCTTGCAAGAAGGAAATTGTGGCTGACCCCTCGATCACCGCGGGTTCCCTGTCTACCAGATTATTCTGCGTCGCGTCAAAGACTCCAAGCAGTCCTTAGCGAACCAAACGTTGTCCACGACGATGATGCCTGGCGAAACGGCATCGAGAAAGTTTGGAAGGGGCTTTCTGGCGGCGGAAAGCTCAAGCAAAGACTTCCCATGAGTCTCATTGTATGTTCGTCATTTCTGACCATTCCTTCCATTATTATTTTTACCTCTTATCAAGATCAAAATTGTACATGCAGCGTGGCTTCGTGACCAAACGTGGCCAGCGGGATATGAAGCCCCAGAGCCCGATGATGAGTTGGCCGACGATGTCAGCATTGGTTCTATCTTACCTTCGAGTTCTGCTCAGGTGCATACCCCGACACCCACAACAGGCAGGGAGGTATTTCGTACAGTAGAAATGGGGCAGAATTGTTGGCAGAATTAAATATTTCGCCTGAGCAAAGCTCAAGACGAAAAATCACAAATATGGTTGATTTCAGGAAACATATTTCAGATGTAAATTCGGAGGATCTGAACCAAACTATTTGAGTCCACAAAAACATTGATTTCAGAATGCCGGGGAAAGAACATATCTAAGGCCCACTTCTGAAAAACGTAGACTCAGACTACTCACGCTGCCAATCTCTGGGCTAAATCTGCCATGTTTTTCTTCTCAAAAGATGCATTTCTACCAAGTCACAATGGTAGAAATACATGCGAGTGACGGCGCGAATAGCGATGGGCACTATGGCGTTGCCGGAACGTCATTGAGATCAAGCGATTGTACTGTGGAGGTATTTATTATTTACATAACCTTGAAAAGATTTTGGTACTTGTGGCTATCGGGCTCGTCTATCGTTGAAAGTCCTTTAGACACCATTGCGACAAGATATAACAATGCCATGTCATAAAACATGCGAAACAATGTGTTGAGCATCATCGCGTCGATACTGTAGAGGCAACCAATCCAATGAGACTGCCACTGGGAAGTGCTACGTTCGCGCTGGTGGTGATACCTGGATAGACCGCGTTTCAGAGGAAATAAAAACGCAAAATAAAGCCAAAACACACCAAGATAACACCATCCCCTCTTACGAAAAGCATTTCCATCTTCCGTTTTGCGACCTATAGCTGTCAGCTTTTTTGCGAAAAAAAGGAAAGATTGAACCCTACATTTATAAGGCCCTGGCCATTCGGCACGCTGTCTGTATCCACGATCAAGATCGTCTCCTCAACGTCGCTCATTATCAAGTTCATGTGGCCATCATAAGCCTACACGAAATTCGAGTTATTCCAAAAAGAAACACGACGAATAGAAGCAAGGAATCTACACACATGGAGGATCCCAGTCAATTCTCGGTCTCCTCTCAGCTTTACAAACACCCGCTCACTGAGTGAAAGTCTGATCAGGTCAAAAGGCTCCTGGATGCCCGACGCTGAAAGATCCATCCTTGTCGCTGTGGAAGTCTAACCCGTGTCACGTGATGTTTGAAGTCTCTGAAGCCGACTTGACCGTGACCAAGAATCTCACTGAACCACCATGCCGGTAAGTGTCTCCAATCTTCCACTTGGGTGATTCTAACTTTTTTTGCAATAGAAACATTACTGCGACTATTGTGATGTCTTTCTGACTCACGATTCTGCTTCTGGTGAGTTGTAACGGTCCTTCTTTGTTTCAACGAAACTGACCGGGTTTCAGTACGAAAAGCCCATAACAGCGGAAGAAATCATCTTTCAAACGTCAGGGATTATTATGCATGTGCGTTCTCATAACCTTACATTGAAGACTAAATGCTGAGCAACACTATAATTTTACAGCGCTGGGCCACGATAAAGCCCAGAGCATTATTGACCAGATTACATCGGCATATGAGACGGGTGGTGGCCCGCCTCCAGGGGGGTTCGGCTTTGGACCTCAACATTTAGGCGGCCCACCCCCCGGATACGGTGGCCCGCCGATGGGTTTTGGTGGGCTCATGCCCCCACCAGGGTTCGGTGGACGTATGTGTGACCGTTTTTCGTACCCCGAATTCCCTCTCACCATTCCTTTTCTACCCAGCGCGACCTCCCTTCCCCCCGGGGCCAGGATTTCCTCCGATGATGCCCCCAGGCGCTCCCCCTTTCCCTCCAAATGGCATGGGACCTCCAGGAGGGTTCCCGAACGGTATGTTCTGTCTCCTAGGTTTGAGAAGACTGCTGCTGAAATTGTGAGGTTAGGTCCCCCTCCCTTTCCTCCCGGCGGTGGACCTCCAGTTGGCATTCCTCCATTCCCGCCTGGTGGGCCGGGTGGCCTCCCTCCACTTGGTTTCAACGCTCCACCACCGCCCTCACAAGGGGGCCCTTCTGATTCTGATTCTAATGGGCCTCCAGCTCAAGGTGTTCCTCCAACAATTCATCCTGACCGATTGCGAATGATGGCGGGGGCCAGATAATTTGACAAAGCATTTCATGTTTTAGGACTACTGTATTGCATGTACACAAATCGCAAATGGCTGAGAGCTGATACTTGATTTTGGTTAACAAGCGTTTTGTTAGGACGGTAAATGCGGAGACCTGACATGGTGCGATAGTGTTTTTATTTTCAGAGGTTTGTCATAGAGTAGCCAGCACCAGCATGTAGATAGAGAATAAAAATAAATACGAAAGAATGGCTTCCATTGATCCAACTCCAATTAATAGTAAGGCGCCTACAAACAACCTCCACACCCATACAATGTCCAACACAATTCAAACCGTTTCTCGACGGGAGAATAGCTTGAGTTCTACGAGAAGCTCAAGTCTGAGCCCAAGTCGAGATCCAACCCTCTACCCGCCACATCCCTTCACCACCCTTCCAGAAGAATTATTGCGCGAAGTCTTTCTCCACTGTCTTCCGACCGATGAATTCATTCGTCCCAGCCGTACATCCGCCCCACTCCTTTTATGTCAGGTTTGTTGCGCCTGGAGAGCCTCCGCGATAGCCACGCCCGAACTATGGGTCTCCATCTCCATCGGGTCCCTCGGGCGTTTCCCTCGAGTAGAACTGCTCGAGCTGTGGCTTGAGCGTGCGAAGAATCGCCCCCTATCGATTTCGTATGGCAAATACGGTGTTGAGAGAGGGTTCCCAGCATCCTCTGTTGGCCATGGTCTGGCTGAAGAGGAGTTGACTAATTTTTTTCGTATTCTTTTCGGCCGCATCGCGCAATGGAAGTCACTCAGGCTGTGTCCCAGAGAAATGGTTGATGCTGTCTTACCAGCTATCCCACAATCTGGGGCACCCCTTCTCCAGAAGCTCTGTTTGTTTCTTCCCCAGTCTATAAAATACGAGGACTACGTACTTCTATATTCTGCAGACCAGAGTCTTTGCAACATCTGGCGCAATTCCACACTCTTGGACACTTTCTCCCTTTTCGCAGATGATCTCTACCTTGATGGTGACGAGGACTCGCTGTGTAAATTGCTTCATATACGATGGGGCGAGCTCACAACCCTCACAATCACTGCTTCACAAACTATCGCGCAATGCCTAGAGTTCCTCAAAGAATGTCCCAACCTCGTGGACTGCGTTTTTCATTCTATCTACGCAGACGACGACGACGATAATGATATTTTTTCCGCTCTCTACCCCTCAACCATCCTGTGCCCTAGTTTAAGGTCACTCTCCTTACGCTATTCTGGGCCCGCCTCCGATTTTATTACGGATCTTCTTTTAACAAACACGACAATTCCCGCTCTCCGCCGACTTACGCTTTACGCCCTGCAACTTTTCTCGCTTGACCCATTTGCGGCTTTTATTCCCCGATCTTCCTGTCACATCGAGGATCTCACCCTTTGTGGTGTCATCATAAACGAAGCTTGTCTTTTATTGTTTCTTGGATTAATTTCACCAACACTAGTCAGATTGTCCATCTGGCATGATGCTGCAGGATTAAACCGCTTTCCAGTGAAATACATGTCAGAAACCATCTTGCACCGACTCACAAGAGACGACTCGTATTCAAGATCACCCGTGATTCTTTGTCCTAAACTCGAAAGTGTTGACCTTGACTACCGCGCAGTAACAGCTCGAGACGGCCTGTTTGCCAAAATGGTTTCCTCTCGTTTTGGCGTGGAGCAATGTGGGATCACGGCATTGAAGAGGGTTGTCTTGAGGTTTGGTCGCAGCTTTGATATCCTTGCACTGAAGCAACTTGAGGACGAAGGTGTGATTGAGGAGCTTGAGATTATTGGTGGAAGCTAAGTGTCGCCAGATTAGATTTAGCTGTTGTAGTTTGTTTGTTTTAGCGAACGTGCATCGAAGGAAATGTATTATTTGAATCTTCTCTTCCACTCTTGCCGCTGCACCATGTCCACCCAGCCTCTCCTTCAGCGGACAGCGACGAAGCGCATCGCCCTCCCCGTTCGAGTCGAGCCGAAAGTCTCTTTCGCTAATGAACGCACGTTCCTATCATGGTTACATTTCACTGTTGTCCTCGGCGGTCTCGCCGTTGGCTTGTTGAACTTTGGCGATAAGGTGCGCGCTTAATCTTCCCTTTGCGATCCTAGTATTAAATCATCTTTAGGTTGGAAAAATTAGCGCAGCCATGTTTTCCTTGGTCGGTCAGTCCCCATCTATTTAATTATTACCTTCATCGGTTCTAACGCGCTGCCAGCCATGGCGATCATGATCTACGCCTTGTATACCTATCACTGGAGAGCGAATTCTATTCGCCGTGGAGGACGTGGTCCTTATGATGACAGACTTGGACCCGTAAGTGCTTTCTTCATCTTTCCGCAACGCCCTATCTCAACGTTTGAACAAGACTGTCTTGTGCATATCTCTCTTGGGTGCGTGGTATTCCCGTAGTGGGTTTTCCGGAATACTAAACGACGTTTTCAGTTGCCGTCATTATCAATTTCGTCTTACGCTTTACGCAAACCTGAAGTTAGTTGGTGCTCCAAGTTCGCAGGCTCTTGGGCACGACTGGGTAGTATATATCTATTGACACGACCTCAACGACTTCTACGCTTTGTTGCATAGCACACTGATATTGTGAACATATTTATTCACGTATATCCCTAGCTGTGTTTTTGTCGCTTCATCCCTGCCCGGGTCGAGACGCTTGTGTTGGTTGTGTCCACCGAAGACATCGACATGGACCGACGTGACTAAATCTTAAAAGTCAACATAGCAATCACCTTGAAGCACCACAAGAGCTTACATGTTTTCTACTTCGACCACTCCGCGTACTGACCACGCTTTGTGCTCTTTCGTCCTCATTTTCAGGAGCATCATCAAGATCCATGGAGTCGCCATTCGTTTTACTGTCACCGCCCCCTGCATCTTCATCCGCTCCGCCATCTTCGCCATCTGCTGGTTGACTGGTCCTCATGCCAAGTTGCCCTTTCAACACCTGTATGTCGTACTCCACTTTATCCACTACTCTCTTGGTCTCCACCAGAGCCGTAGTAGCTTCCAACAATGCTTCAAATTGGGCACAATTCTCTCGAGTAGGCATGACAAGGCGACTATGTGACAAACCAAGCTCAGAGAAAGCTTGCGCAATTTTTGGAGCAATGGCAGCTTTCGGAACGGGGAGTTTGAAAGATCGAATGTAGGCGGCCTGATGGGCAGCTTTGGTCGCAGGCGCGTTTGCAGAGAGGTCCGTTCGTATGATACAATGTTGCGCATCTGGTGTACAGTGTTAAACACATCAACAATTCAACTAAGTTCTGGCCGGTACCATATGCAGTGTTCTTGGCAGTCGGCGGACGCTTGATGAGTGGCGTGCTGATAGACAGAGCAGATGGTGTAGCGGGACTGTCCATGTCCATTATGGAACCTTTTTTCCTCAGCTTCTTCGTATCCACAGTAATCCCCAAAGGTCCTCCATCGTCTTCCACGATATCTGGAAGGCCAGAATCTATGCCAGCAATCGTCCTCAAGAGATCTTCCCGGTCTCTCTTGAATTTTCTTTCGTTCTGCTCCAGCCTCTTGATTTCAATGTAAAGGGCTTCTTCCTCTGCTATTTGCTCCGGCGTGCGGTTTTCAAGGCTCAAAAGATATTTCTTCCGCGTTAACTCTCGTTCTATCAAGAAAATTCAAAACAATTAGACACTTGACAGAGAAAATGAGAAACCTTTGTCGAATTGGAAGGTTGATATTAACTGCCCTCTGCTCGCCTCATCCCCAGCCCAAGGTCGGTTACGAACAAGTTTTCGGCAAACGCTGTAGTATCTGTCTTTCAGATCCTATGAAATGGCTCGGAAGATAAAACGCTGGTGAAGGTAGATGTCTTACTTCGAGAGTGCGAGGGATACCTTCAGGATAGCTGTAGCGATCGTGAATGATATACCACCGTGTGTCGTACTCTTGGACAACATTGAAAAGGTAGTCAGTTTCCTCTTTGGTCCATTCCTTGTCTGAGGAGTTTCTGACATCCGCTGGCATCATCAACAACAGCAGACTCACCTTCCAAGAAACGCGTGAATTCATCCTGGGAGTAAGTGTAAGACACGGGTGGTACATTATACTTTGCAAATGGATATTCTAGCAGGAGATGAGTCAAAAAACAAGAGAAATAGATAGACGCGCACCCGCAGCAGGATCGGTCGACGCTTTCACCCAATGCCTAAGTTCCAGTCCATCTTTGCGCGCTGCGTTCTTGAAAGGCCGTTCTTCCCTGGCATCATCAAGTAATATTGAAAGCTGAATCTAAAGTCAAAATTTTTTGGGCACTACCATTTAACTTTCCCTCCACCACTGAGATTAGGTTTCTGCTTCAAGCGCGGTTTGGCGAGCTGTGCAGCAATTGAAGGTGCAGAGGGCCCAATGAGTGAGTAGAGTTCTCGCGATATTCCTTCAGGTTTTCGTGCCGCGGGCGTTGCTGCAGGCTTCTTCTGTTGTGAGGGGCCCGCTGCAAGGGTTGCATCTGAAATAGAGAGTGCGCTACGAACGTCGGCAGCTGAAGCGGCCATGAACAGAGAGCTGATAGTCACGTGGTTACACCATTATCCTAAAACCTGCACCATCACCATGACTTCCAAGGAGGCCAGTGGTGAGGATGAGTTTGTAAACGTCTTGTTTGGCGAGGGGGTCCCGGTCAATGAACATGCACCACCTCATCACCGCAAGGATTTTTATACCCAATGGACTGACCAAGGTATGTTGTCCGACTCCGATTGATTGATAGCACTCATTGCGTTTGTAGCGTCCGCCACATACACCAATGCAACCCTTTCGGGGTTTGGACCCCACGTCATGTACCATCTTACCGACTGACTGCTGCTTTCTTCAGTGCTGATGCCCTGCGTCGTATATACCCCAAGCACTCCCTAGTTATGACGAGGGATGGGAAATTGAATATCCTTCGATTCCCTGGAGTGAACGTTTCTCCTTTGGAAAAGACTCCCATGGTTTCGAATCTTGTTTTTGTCCCACTGGCCCGCAGCTTGGGCGGTCTTCCAGGGATATTGGTGGACCAAATTCAATTCGGAGCGTTCGAGCTGAGCTTCAACGTAAGCTAACAAAGCAGCATCTTAAGACCATTACGTATGACCAATGCAATAGCAACATCAATTCTTGGTTTTCGTTGCCGAGGCAAGTCCAGAACCGGCCAATTATGCTTTGGCAAAAGTGTTCATGGCGTACACAGTTTCCCCTTGGATTCGGTACTTCGACGCAAGTGTACATACTGCATCAAGGTAATTGTTTGAGTAATCCATTAAGCACAGTTCAATCAACTTCTTTTTCAAAGGACCCGAGGACGCGATACGCACCTTGCTCATTGCTGCCGGGGGCTGGAGCGATCAGCTTCACGATGAAATTTGGGTTTACAATCAAGGATTATGGAAGAAGGACCATGGGCTGTGGGTTGACATTCAGAAGGCCGACTGGAAGGACATTATTCTCAGAGAAGAATTTAAGAACGCTTTGAAAAAGGATGTTTACGGATTCTTCTCCTCCAGGGCGATATATAAGGAACTTGCAATTCCTTGGAAGGTATATTTTTCTCCGACTTGGTCGTGATAAAAAGTACCCACAAAAATGCTTAGAGAGGTCTAATCTTGTATGGACCTCCAGGTTAGTCTCGACAACTGTGATCGCCCTTGCTGAAGAATAAACAGGCAACGGGAAAACTATCAGTATCAAGGCCATTATGAAAACATGTGGTGAACAAGGATATGCGCCTCTCTACGTTAAATCCTTCCAGAGTATGTGGTCACTTCCTTGGCTTTTCACTAGTCTTACAGTTGCAAAGGCTGGCAAGGCGAAGAAGCAGCTATGGCAGAAGTATTCAACAAGGCCCGACAGTTGTCTCCCTGTGTTATGATACTCGAGGACCTTGACAGCCTGATCAATGACAAGAATCGGTCTTTCTTTCTTAACCAGCTCGATGGTATTGTAGGGAATGATGGCCTCCTCGTCATCGGAACAACCAATCACTTTAACCGGCTCGATCCTGGTCTGAGCTCCAGGCCTAGCCGTTTCGATAGAAAGTTGTGAGTGTGAATAGCTGGGCTTTTCCCCTCTATAAGAATTGAGTTGTCATCAACGCAGCAAATTTGATGATCCGGACTGGGATGAACGGATTCTCTATGCGCGATACTGGCAGAAAAAGTTGCTTCCCAACAAAGCCATCGACTATCCCGACCGATTGGTAAAAGAAATTGCTGATCTTACCAATCGGTTCAGCTTCGCGTATTTGAAAGAGGCATTGTATGTTTTTATTGGAAGCCTGAACTTTCTGTGTTGCTCACTCACCATTTCAGTGTCTCCACTCTCGTCACGTTGGCTGGCTTGGAAGGTGATAAGCCCTCTTTCGAATCGATTCTTAAGGTTCAGATCGAGACCCTCAAAAAGCAGCTCGATCAGGCTGATGTCAGACCTACTTCGTTCGAAGCCACCTGCTCCTTCGAAAATTCAGTATCTCCTTCACTCCGTGTTCCTTGTCCCGATTCTTCGCAGCAGCGTGATGTCCGAGTCTTGCTGGATACCCTCTCAGATCATCCCCCAAGAATCTACGACCTAGGCACCCACGGTCGCGACCTGCAGACATTACACGATGCTCTATTAAATGCCCTTGCAAAATGTGGCCTTCAGTCTCCACGACTCTCCGACACGGATTTCTCGCCTGAGGTAGAGAGTCGGATGGGTAATACAGATGTCGGGGCCTACCGCGCTTTATTAGACCGCGTCGCTTATCAAAGAAATGGAGATATCTAGTTAGTATCAAGACCCTCACCCTCTTGGGGGTTGGAGCAACTCTGGGCAGGGCACCTTTGACCTGAAAGCTCAACCCGGTCCCCACTAATCATGATTTTTCTCGTCTGTATACTGAGTTCCCAAGATGGAAAAATGTTGCATCAACTATCTTATCTCGATTGTGATCGATGCGTCACCAAATAGCCCCATAAGTAACAAGTCTAGCATATATTATTCATATCGACGTCTCTACTTGTCATTGAGGATCACCATGTCCAAAGCTAACCTAGGGTCAGACCTGATCCCTCTCTTCAAATCCATCGGGCTCAACCAAGCGAAAGCCGCAGAAGCGGCCAAGTCTCCAAAGACCGCAACTGTTTTGAAGGCTATCATCAACAACAATCCTACTGTAGCAGCAGGTCTTGACGAAAAACGATCAGGATTGATCGTTGCGCTAGCCGGGTCGCTTGCGAAGACGGAAGGAGTTAATCTACCAGAAAGAGACTATGTTGTCAACAAAATTTTAGACGGAAAGTTGAAGTCGGTCGACCAGGTTTCGGGTATGTATCGACTTTGAAGTTCTATCTGCAGGTTTTACCAGGCTCACGCCGCTCTAGTCGCTGCTAAGTACGTCGAGTCACACAAAATACCCATTGACGATGCCGAATTCGATCAGGAGTGTGGAGTTGGTATGAACGATGCTTTGATCCATGGTATGTATCTATTGAATGGTTTTACCATCAGGCTTTAGCATCAGTCCCGCGGATCTTCACGACCAGGTGAAAACGTATATCGCAACAAACCGTATTCAGGGATGGGCAAATTTTGGGACTGTCATTAGTGCCCTCAAAACGACCCCAGGCCTCCGCTGGGCTAGTCCCCTGGAGGTGAAAAATGCCGTAGAGAATGTCTTTTTGGATACTTTTGGACCAAAAGAGGCGGCAAAGCGCAAAGAGAAGGTAAGAGATAAACAAATGAATCGAGGAAATCAGTTGACCCTTCTCTCGGAACCCAAGAAAGATTCAAAACCTGCAACGCCAGCCCCGGTTTCAGAGTCTCAGACGGAGGATTCAACAACAATTCGAAGAACGGTGTTTGAGGAAGGTTTTTTGGGACAACTTCATAAACCTGGCGGAAATCCTCAACTGCATGATCGCATCCGTGAAACCCATCTGGCTGCTACCGGCGGAAATGTACGGACACGTTTCCCGCCCGAACCAAACGGTTATCTCCACATTGGTCATTCAAAGGCCATTTTCGTAAACTTTGGATACGCAGCGCACCACGGGGGAAAATGCTACCTTCGATACGATGATACGAATCCCGAGAAGGAGGAAGCCAGATACTTTGAAAGCATTTTGGAAATGGTACGGTGGCTTGGATTCGAACCCTGGAAAATCACGTACTCGAGCGATTATTTTGAAGAACTGTACGAACTTGCCGTGGAGTTGATCAAGCGTGGTAAAGCATATGTATGTCATTGTACCCGTGGGTTCTACACTTCCCTGGTCCAGGCCCGTCTTACATGACTTGAATGCAGAGGAGGAAATCAAGGTCGACAGAGGGGAGAAGCGGGGTCAGCCCAAACCTTGTATTCATCGAGACAGGCCTGTGTCAGAATCTCTTTTCGAATTCGAAAATATGAAGAACGGCAAGTATCGCCCCAAGGAGGCGAATTTACGCATGAAACAAGACCTTGAGGATGGGAACCCTCAGATGTGGGATCTGACAGCATATCGTGTGCTGGAGACACCCCATCATCGTACTCAGGACAAGTGGAAGATTTACCCAACCTACGACTTCACGCATTGCCTGGTAGATAGCATGGAAAATATATCGTCAGTGTCCCCAGCACGTTTTCTCAATATCCGCTCACAGGTTCGACACTAGACATTCATTATGCACTGTGGAGTTTATTGCTTCACGTCAGTCATACGACTGGCTTTGTGATGCGTTGGAGGTATATAAACCCAGACAGTCGGAATATGGTCGACTTAGTCTGGAGGGTACCCTCACGTCCAAGCGCAAAATTCTTGCACTTGTCGACGAAGGATTTGTGACTGGTTGGGATGACCCTCGTCTTTATACTCTGATTGCACTACGGCGGCGTGGTGTGCCTCCAGGCGCCATCATCTCCTTCGTGAGCACCCTGGGAGTATCCACAGCAGCGTCCAACATCGAGATTTCCCGGTTTGAACAGACAGTTAGGCAGTACTTGGAGGGCACTGCACCTCGTCTGCTGATGGTAATGCGCCCATTGAAAGTCACAATCGAGAACCTACCGGAGGACTTTTTACTGATGATCGAGAAGCCACTTCATCCAAAGGTGCCAGAGCTCGGCACAACTTCCATACCTTTCACTCGTACAATCTATATCGAGACTGACGACTTCCGCCTGGAAGATTCGGAGGACTATTTCCGCCTAGCTCCAGGAAAAACGGTGGGGTTGTTCCAAGCGCCATTCCCAATCACCTGCACCTTCTTTAAGGCTGACCCTGTGTCTGGGGAAATTGTAGAGTTGGTTTGTAAAGCGGAGAACGAGGGTCCTACCAAGAAGCCCAAGGCATATATTCAGTGGGTGGCTGATCATGCCGCCTCGGGTAGTCCAGTAAAGATCGACGAAACACGGATTTTCCATCGTCTCTTCAAGAGTGACCGCCCGCCCAGCGACTTCCGGAGTGACATCGCATCGAACTCATTGGAGGTGGTAAAAGGTGCAATCATCGAGATTGGCTTTTGGCCATTGGCGAAACGAGCTATGGACGAGGCACGTCGGGATGCAAAGGCCAGAACAGACAAGGCCGCTGTGTTTAGTCGACACATTGAGGACGACGGAACACTACATGCGACCAACGAACAGCTCGTCGGGAACGAATGCCTCCGGTTTCAGGGATTGAGGGTGGGGTACTTCGCTCTGGACAAGGATGCTCGCATTGCTTGTATCAATGAGGGAACCAACACTACGGGCCGAGAACAGGGCGATTATATTGTTCTAAACCGCATAGTCAGTTTGAAGGAAGATGCTGGGAAAACACCTTAGCCTTTTTTTTCGAAGTAATTGCCTACTCATCTTCTTTCCATAACATTCGGCCATTCTTTCATGTTTTTACCACTCGGGAGAATCAAAGTCATAAAATTCCGCAGTGATATGAAAGCGTGACCAAGGGTAATAGACGTGCAGGGATCGTAAAGAGGAAGATGCAAGGAGGATTAGAGGTGGATAATGTCAAGTCGTAAGGCAAGGAGAGAATCTAATATTCAGCCTCCTCAACATCCGCCGAGTCGATGCCAACCTCTTCGTAGTCCTTTTCCAGTGCTGCAAGATCCTCGCGGGCTTCAGAGAATTCACCTTCCTCCATACCTTCACCCACATACCAGTGGACAAAGGCTCGCTTTGAGTAGAGGAGATCAAATTTGTGGTCAAGACGGCTCCAAGCGGTTGAAATGGCGGTGGTGTTGGACAGCATGCACATGCTGCGGGATACTTTGGCAAGATCACCTCCTGGGACGTGAGCAGGTGGTTCATTGCAAATGCCAAGTTTGAAGCCAGTAGGACACCAATCAACGAACTGAATTGTGCGTTTAGTCTTGATGATCGCCACTGCAGCGTTGACATCCTTGGGAACGACGTCACCACGGTAGAGCAAAGCACAAGCCACTAAGCTTGACGTTATGCTAAGTCGTGCGCAATAAAAATGGGCAGACGCACTATATTTTCCTTCTCTGGGGTCGCACTTCACCATCTGGTTACCGGTCTCAAAGCAGGAAAAGGTCATGTCGGCGACAGAATTTTGTTCATGGTGAGCTTTCTCGGCCGAAATAATGGGCGCAAATGTAGCAAGGGGGAAATGGATTCGAGGGAAACTACCGGAGACGTTAGCCAAAGGGACAATCATCAGGGGAAAGACTTACGGAACCAAGTTGGTTTGAAATTCGTTCAGATCAACGTTAAGAGAACCATCGAAACGCAAAGAAGCGGTGATGGAGGACACGACTTGCGCGATAAGCCTGTTCAAGTTTGTGAGACTTGGCGAAACGATGTTCAGATTCTTCTTGCAAATGTCATAGATGGCCTCATTGTCAACCTATCCGTAGATATCGCCTCAATTAAAGTATTTGAAAGCCATTGAATAAATAAATTTACCATGAAAGAACAATCGGAGTGTTCCAGGGTGGTATGTGTAGTTAGGACTGAGTTATATGGTTCCACAACGGAGTTAGCCAAGGTGGGTGCGGGGTATACACTGAATTCCAGCTTGGACTTCTTTCCGTAGTCGGTGGAAAGACGTTCAAGGATGAGGGCACCAAAGCCTGAACCAGTTCCACCACCGAAAGAGTGGAAGACAAAGAAGCCCTGGAGCCCAGAGCAGTTGTCCGCGAGACGGCGAACCTTGTCCATCACGGTATCAATTTGTTCCTTACCAATAGTATAATGGCCACGAGCATCTATGAATGAGAGGGTCAGACGGTTCTTTCGTCAAAGCATACAGGGTGCATACAGTTACTGGCGGCATCTTCCTTCCCAGTCACAAGAGTCTCAGGGTGGAAGAGACTCCTGTAAGGGCCGTTTCTGACTTCATCAATGACATTCGGTTCCAGGTCAATGTAAAGGGACCTGGGCACGTGTTTGCCGGACGAGGTTTCGGAGAAAAACGTGCTGAAGCCGCCATCGTTAGCGGAGGGCGAGCCTTCCAGCAGGCGACCATCAGGCTGTAGATGCCGTTAAAACGTTGTCTATTGACCACGTCGAGGTATGCTCACGCTAAGACCATGCTCGACGGTATAAAGCTCCCCTATGATAATCGGATCAGCATCACGCCACTTTTTGTTCCAGACAGACAAATATTAAATGACACGCAAACGACGCGTTTTGAGGCAAGCGGCTCGCGACGATGTTAACTAGGAATGTTTGAAAGGCAGAAACTCACAGCAAGCATTGCCGATCTGGACACCAGCCTGGCCGACGTGCACAGAGATGACTTCACGCATTTTCAGAGAGAATTAAAGCTTGGAGTTCAAAAGGCAAAAAATCAGCATTGTGGACGACGAGCGGCGCGTAGAATGAAACTTACAGAAACAGAATGGGGAGAAAGGACACTGGGATGACAGGACAGGACAAAGAGGATGCCAGGAGGACATTATACAGCTCACGTTTTCCCACGATCCGACCCTGTGGTCTGTGCGTATCACTTTCGAGGAGCTGTAGGCTATGAGCACCCTCAATCCACTGGTATCCACAATCCTCGGCTTAGGAAATGATTTTTTGGGTCATACTTGAGCATCATATGACGTATTCTAAAAAGCTCAGGTAATGGCATTGGTGGCATTGATAATAAGTACTAGTGGAGTGTTACTACCAACATTTTTTGTATACAGTACACCAGGAATTTGATTCTATTGAACCTCGAGCACGGTAAAATAGGAATGTGAAGCGAGCCCATTTTATGTATATAAATTCAGCAGGTTGTAAACAAGTTACAAGTGGTGTTCGAGTCAAGTTCCAGTATAATTCCATGATCACGTTTACGCCGTTGTCTGGTGCTGCACACTCCTCCAATGCAACCCCTCTCGCATATTTGCTCCAAGTAGACGACGTTCGTATTCTTCTAGACTGTGGTTCACCAGACTGGGCCCCAGAGCCTTCACCATTCGAAGAACATCCAGAAAACGAAAGCTGCGACGTCCCAAGGGCTAAGTACTGCGAAGCTCTCCAAAAGTATGTCAATAATTCACCGTATTGTACGTTGCGTTTTGAATTTATCATCTAGATGTGCACCTACAGTCGACCTTGTCCTGCTCTCACATGGTGATCTTGCCCATTGCGGTCTGTATCCGTGGGCATACGCGAAATGGGGCTTGAAAGCGCCGGCTTACACGACGCTACCTGTGCAAGCAATGGGTCGCATCGCGGTTACGGAAGATATTGAAGGCATTAGAGATGAGGAAGACGTTGATGGCAAGCGCGAAGCCGAACCAGACAAACAAAAGCAAGTTACGGACGGCACTGAAGAAATCTCTGCAGAGTCACCTTCGTTTGTATTCAACCCGAAGAAGAAATTCATCGCCACTACCGCTGAAGTGCAGGACGCCTTCGAGTCTATAAACACGCTTCGTTATTCGCAGCCAACGCATCTCCAAGGTCACTTACTCTGCCTCTTCCTAATTTTCTCTCATTTTAATTGGTACTAGGCAAATGTCAGGGATTGACCATAACACCGTTCAATGCAGGCCATACCCTTGGTGGAACTATCTGGAAGATACGGTCTCCGTCCTCCGGAACTATTGTCTATGCTGTCAACGTCAACCATATGCGCGAACGGCATTTGGATGGGACTGTCCTCATTCGTCAGGCTGCCGGTGGCATCTTTGAACCCCTTGCCAGGCCAGACCTGCTAATTACTGATGCGGAACGTGCATCCGTAACGACAAGCCGACGTAAAGACCGAGATGCTGCCCTCATCGGTATGCTTACGGAAGTTTCTCATCTGAGCGACGCTAATAATCTGTAGATACCATAAGCGCTACACTGGGTTCTAGATCTTCTCTCCTTCTACCCTGTGACTCCAGCACTCGAGTGCTTGAGCTTCTTGTTCTGCTGGACCAACATTGGAATTACTCTCGGCTACGTTACCCCATCTGTCTCTTGTCGAAGACAGGCCGGGAGATGCTAACGTTCGTACGAAGTATGATGGAATGGCTTGGAGGAACGATTAGCAAAGAAGACGTCGGAGAAGAAGGGACAGGACGTCAAAATCCAAACAAGCGACGGAGGGACGAGGAGGGAGATGAGGACGCGTTGGGGGCGTTTGCTTTACGCTTTAAGTGAGCTTCTTCAGTATGTTTTGTTGAGTTTGAGCCTTACTTTTATTTTTTAGGCACTTGGAATTCTTCCCAAACCCTCAAGCACTTTTGCAAACATATTCCTCCAAGGACCCCAAGCTGATTCTTGCAGTTCCGACGTCTTTATCACATGGTCCCTCGCGCAATATGTTTTCTGACTTTGCAGCTGTCCCCGACAACGTCGTGTTGCTAACTGGACGTAGTGAGGAAGGAACGCTGGGACGCGCCCTGTTCGACAAGTGGAACAACTCCCAAAGGCCCGATGACAAGTGGGACAAGGGCAAAATAGGAAGTAATGTCATGATGGATGGGGCGATCACAATAAAGGTTGGCAATTGCCTGTCCGAAACCGATTCAATGCTTAGGTATTTATTTCAGATAAACCACAAAGTCCCCCTCCAAGGCGCAGAATTGGAAGCCCATCTTCGAGAGGAACGTGTCGCGAAGGAGAAAGAAGCTGCGCATCAGGCCGCTCTTGCCCGCAACCAGCGTATGTTGGAGGCAGATGAGGATGACAGCGATTCGGACTTGGACTCAGACGCTGACGAAGAGGCTGAAGTCAGGCAAGCATTGGGTGGAGATATGATGGACACGGACGACGGCGAAGGGGGAGTTGGAAGAGTGAGGCAGATGGACAAGGGAATTGACGGAGCAGACTGGGCGTTAGATGGAGATGAAGGCTTGACGAAACAACTATTGTCATTTGACATCTACATCAAAGGCAACGTTTCCAAAGCCACATCTTTCTTCAAAAATTCTGGTAGTCAGACCCAACGCTTTAGGATGTTCCCATATGTTGAGAAGAAGAGGAGGGTAGATGAATACGGGGAGACTATCGACGTTGGGATGTGGCTGAGAAAAGGCAAGGTTCTTGAAGAGGAAGCTGAGAGCGACGAAGTCAAGGACTACAAACGTCGAACGCAGGCAGAGGAGGAAGCGAAGGCATGTGTTCAATCATAGCTTATCCTAATTATTCTCAACCTTTCTCCAGAAAGCGATCCGGGAACCCCCTTCAAAATACGTGACGACTGAAGTCGAAATTCAACTGGCTTGTCGCTTATTGTTCGTTGATATGGAGGGCTTGAACGATGGCCGTGCCGTGAAAACCATCGTTCCTCAGGTCAACCCCCGCAAGATGGTACGTTTGGCAATTGATATGCATTGTATAACGCCAATCTGCCATCCATTAGATTATTGTTCACGCCCCGCCAAATGCGACGGAAACGCTGATCGAGAGCTGTGGCAATATTCGTGCGATGACCAAGGATATATACGCCCCAACAGTCGGCGAGAGCATACAAATCGGACAGCAGACCAACAGTTTCTCTATATCTATCAGCGATGAGCTCTTGGCTTCCCTCAAAATGTCAAGAGTATGTTTCCGAAATTTCACCTCTAACTTTTGGATTTACCAGTAAGTCTAGTTTGAAGATAACGAAATTGGATATGTCAGAGGCCGAATTGTGGCCCACGCTACCTCGACAATACCCACACTGGAGCCAGTGTCTTCATCCACACTTTCCGAGGATCCTGTGGATCGTAAAATAACCCTGAAACGGAGAACGCTCGGCTCGCGACAACAAGTTGCATTACCCCATTCAACGATGATTGGCGAACTCAAACTGACGGCACTGAAAGCACGACTTGCGAGCATTGGTGTGCAGGCTGAACTCATCGGAGAGGGTGTTCTCATATGTGGAGCTGGTGCGAAGCGGAACGCGTCTTCTGACACGCTTGGTGAATCTGTTTCTGTCCGGAAACTGGCAAGGGGCACGGTTGAGCTTGAAGGGAACGTATCGGAGGTGTATTATATGGTACGGAGAGAAATCTATAATCTCCACGCACTTGTTGCCGCTTAGTTTGGTGTAGCCGCTTAGTTTGGTGTACAATATTTAAATGTGTCAAAACTCTGCTCAATTTGGTCCATTCGGGACCGAAAAAGGGAAATACTTGCAAAGCTACCGAAATTTGTAGGAATCGTCGGTTGCCCTCTGACCACCAGAACTTGACTAGAACCAAGTTTGTTGCCTCGCCTAATCTTCTCTTCCTCCCCTTCCCATCCTTCTTATTTCAACGTAAAATGCGTGAGGTTATCTCTCTCCATGTTGGTCAGGCTGGTGTTCAGATCGGCAATGCCTGCTGTGAGTTGCACCCAAGTGTATTTCAGTCCTACCACTGAACTTGGTTACAGGGGAATTGTACACTCTCGAACATGGTTTGAGCGTGTGTATACCACTTTCTCTTTTTGTAAACGTCATGTTCATTTGTTCACGTAGCCTGATGGTCGTCTCATGGAAGGTTCGCCTTCTTCGACGGACAGTGGCTTCTCCACGTTCTTCTCTGAGACTGGTTCCGGAAAGCACGTTCCTCGCTCGTTGTATATTGACCTCGAACCGGGATGCATCGACGATGTGAAGACTGGCCCCTACAGGTCACTCTTCCATCCAGAAACTATGATCACGGGCAAGGAGGATGCCGCGAATAACTGTACGTGTTATTTGCTGATTTTCGCGACGCATTTATCAACGCGACTCCGCTAGACGCTCGTGGCCATTATACTGTTGGAAAAGAACTCATCGACCCCGTGATGGATAAATTACGAAGACTCGCTGACAACTGCTCGGGCCTTCAAGGATTTTTCGTGTTCCACTCCTTTGGTGGTGGAACTGGTTCCGGTTTTGGTGCGCTCTTACTAGAGAAGCTGTCGACAGATTATGGCAAAAAGTCCAAGCTGGAGTTCTGTGTATACCCTGCGCCTCAACTCTCCAGCTCTGTTGTTGAACCCTACAACTCTGTACTCACCACTCACACGACCCTCGAGCATTCTGACTGTTCTTTCATGGTATGCTAACCCCTTCAACGCTTCATTTCGCCTTTAAACTGCCCATTGCAGGTCGACAATGAAGCTATCTACGACATTTGCAAGAAGAAACTCGGAGTCGTTTCGCCCAGCTTCTCAAACCTGAATCGTTTGATTGCTCAAGTTGTATCTTCAATTACAGCCTCACTCCGATTTGACGGATCCCTGAACGTCGATCTGAATGAGTTCCAGACCAACTTGGTTCCGTAAGTCGCAACCCTCGACATCGCACTCTAAATCTGACATTCTCCAAGCTTCCCCCGTATTCACTTCCCTCTCGCGACATATGCCCCTCTTTTGTCTGCAGACAAGGCAAATCACGAACAAAATTCTGTCGCCGAAATGACGTTCTCTTGCTTCGAAAATGGCAACCAGATGGTAAAGTGCGACCCCAAGGAGGGGAAATACAGTATGTTCACTCTCCTCTTCGCCTTCGTGCGCATCTGACTTGTGTTTAGTGGCTTGCTGCCTGTTGTATCGCGGAGATGTTGTTCCCAAAGACGTGCAAGCGGCGGTTGCTACCATTAAAACTAAGCGAACTATTCAGTTCGTCGACTGGTGTCCTACCGGTTTCAAGGTACTGAGCCCTGCTAACTTTACAAGGACTTTGTTCTCATGCAAATTTATTTGACAGCTGGGTGTTTGCAACGAACCTTCCGCTTGTGTGCCCGGTGGTGACCTCGCTAAGACCTCCCGCAGTCTCTGCATGTTGTCAAAGTAGGGTTTCACACCTCAGCACTCTCCAGCTGGTCTGACTCCTATTGCTATTACTTTAGCACCACAGCCATCTCTGCAGCATGGGGCCGCCTCGGTGCGTTTTAGCCTCGTGTGCGCTACTGACTTAATAATTGATTGTGTTACAGATTACAAGTTTGACCTTATGTACTCTAAGCGCGCCTTCGTGCATTGGTATGTCGGAGAAGGTATGGAAGAGGTATGTTTTGATGACAACTGTACAAAGTGACTATTGGTCTTGAACAACTTTTTTTTCAGGGTGAATTTTCTGAGGCTCGCGAAGATCTTGCCGCACTTGAGAAAGACTATGAGGAGGTCGGTACTGACTCTGCCGACGCCGAGGAGGATGGTGAATACTAAGGGATAAAATGTGGAGTTCTCTTTGTCGCCGTTTCCCTTCACCTTAAAATACCCCTTTAGTACGATTCCCGACCGTTCCACCTTTCCTAGCATCTCCGTGAATATCGTTTGCATACTCACTTATCAATCATTAAAGTGTTTTTACAATAATAATCCATCTGCAGGGTAGTTATGTAAATTTGATTGTGCCAATCAATCCAATGTGATCTAAAGTTGTGTTGTAAGTGCGTCCATTTCTAAATAAACTCCTCGCTTCTTTCTATTGGTGATCTAGCTAGGCATCTGGTGAGACTTGACTACCACCTCCACGCCGTTGAAAGTCCGTTTCATGGATATACTGTTGATAAAGTCTGTAAATTGAATTCTAAATACAGAGGAGTGATAATGTACCATGACATGTCGTTCACGATGAAGTCCGGCTCAGCAGCCTGAACTTGCTCCCTGCTGTGAGTGGTAAGAAAAGCAACAGTCTTGCAACCAGCAGTCCGGCCGCTACGAATGCCAGAAGGTGCATCTTCGAAAACGAGGCCTATCATTGATAATATGGATGAAGAGGCAGGGACAAGAGGGGTGGAAAGTCCACCGACAATTTTCGGGCTTGACCCCGCATTTCTCTGCACCTAGCAGGTAGGGATCTGGAAATGGCTTGCCCTGTGTGACATCCTCTGCTGTAACGAATACGTCAGGTATGGGAATATCTGCGATCTTGAGCGCAGAGGTAGCGTAAGGGCGCGTTGCGGATGTGCAGATGGCCCAGCACGGTTTGGGTAAGAAACGTCCCGGGGCGAGCTGTGAGATAGTGTTGGATGTAGTATAATTGGAAGATGAGGGCGTACGGCACCTCCTCCATTACTGACGCGACTCCGGGCAAAAGGGTAATACCTTGCCGGCCTGCTTCTGAAGATGAAGTCACGATCGCACGTTCAAAACGCTCCGCCTCGCTCTGTAGAACAGCCGTAAGTCAAGACAGGTAGCATTGGACGGAGGAAGGGACGGCACGCCTTGAGCAGATCCGGGTCATCTATCTTGCAGTACTTGCTAAGATTATCGACAGTACGAACACCATGTGCGGCTATCAAATTAACAGGGTAAGAAGAATAGAAAAAAAAAGGCTCTGCACGGAGACTCACAGCTCAAGATGTGGTGTACGTCAATGTCAGGGTATGTTTCCCTAAAAGTTTGCCAGGCACCCACAACGCCTTGAGTGGAATCGACTAGGGTACCATCCATATCGAAGAGACTTTGGAAAACAAATGAGAAATGGAAAGAGAATCGGTGACAAGCGATCGGAGTCTCACGCACATCGCATCGACATGGATGATGGTGTCAGGCATGAGTATCCAAAGAAAGAGAGAGAGGTCAGAATTTGATATGAAATATGTTTGGTTCTGAGGATAGTGCCAAACACGTCATCGGACATTCATCTTGTCCGTTTTGATTGAATGTTCATTCAGTCCCTTTCAATCTTCACCTTTTCTTTTATTTTCCAACTTTGGTTAACTTCGGTGTTACCATGCCTCCGCGCAGACGCCCACAGTTTACACAGGATCACATTGACCAACAGCTTCAGCAGATCCATCTTCTTGAT
Source organism: Laccaria amethystina LaAM-08-1 (assembly GCA_000827195.1). Classification (NCBI taxonomy): domain Eukaryota; kingdom Fungi; phylum Basidiomycota; class Agaricomycetes; order Agaricales; family Hydnangiaceae; genus Laccaria; species Laccaria amethystina. The sequence continues at coordinate 82,516 of KN838567.1, read as the reverse complement.
CCTTCCTCGTCCTCAGAGAACTTGGAGCAACTCGGTCCAATCATCAAGCAAATTCACGCCAACCGGCAACAGGACGCTTACCTTCGCACTGTACAGGCTCTTATAGACTCTAAAGATGCCGAGATCGAGAAGATTTGCAGTGACAACTACCAAGATTTCATTTCATCCGTGTCTACCCTGTTCACCGTCAAGTCATACACAGACATGATGAAGGAAAACATATCGTCATTGGATAGCAGCGTCTCCCATCTTGGAGGAGGCTTGGTTGAGAAAAAGCGCGCGTTGCTTCAATCAAAGAAGACCGCTGCAAACCTCGATGAGGCTATTGACACCCTGCAAGCCTGTTTACGCGTCCTCGATGTCGTAGACCGCGTCGCTGAGATGGTAAGGGAAGGGAAATATTGGAGCGCGTTGAGGGTCTGTCGTCTATGTTACTGTGTTCAATACTTCACCTCAATCATCATACACTGGCTTTGCAGTCACTTGAAGACATTCGAAATATGCCTGCAACATCACTCTCACAGACACCCTTCTTTCAGCATCTTCTATCGTCATTGCCTTCTTTACGAAGTCAGATTAAGGATTCCGTTACTGCTTCCGTGAAGCAATGGCTTCTCGAGATCAGAAACGTGAGCACAGAGGTAGGGAGGCTAGCCGTCGAGTCCATGGAGTCCAGGACGCGTCGTTGGAGGAACCGGCGCGAAAAGGATCCACTGTTGCGTAACAGCAAAGTAGGAAGTGCTGTGGAACTCGTCACATACGAGAAGACAGAATGTAAGGCAGGTGCCGCGTGTCGCACACCGTCATCTAACCTGTTCACCAGTCGATGTGTTGGACAATGAAAAACTACATGTCGATTTCAAGCCACTTTTCGAGTGCATTCACATCTACACGTCGCTAGACTCTTTGAACGAGTTGCAGAAATCATACCAGGCCGACAGGAAGGTTATTCATTTATGCGTTTCATATCGCCCAGAGCTCTGATGCCAACGCAGGCGCAATCTGACCTTATTCTTCCTACACCGCTTCCATTGGCCTCTCTTCCGGCACTCACGCAAGAGATATCAGGATTCTTTATTATCGAGTCTCACGTTCTAGAAACCACGGGGACATTTCGCTCTCTGCGAGATGTCGAAGAGCTTTGGGATGCCCTGGTTGCGCGCCTCGGAACTGCGACGGAAAGCGCACTACGCACAGAAACCGATCCTGAAGCATTCCTCCGAGTGAAAGAGTGTCTCCTCACATTTATCATGACGCTGGAGGTAGGTGATCAATCTGTCTTTATCTGAGCGTTTTAGTAACAACACTCTAGGCTGCTTCGTACTCGACCACCTCGCTGCATACTTTTATCCTCGTTTTGTTTGAAAATTATGTTAAAATGTTGGAAACAAAATTCTCCAAGCAATTTGGAACGGTTTGTGATGTTGGGTTTGAAATTGTCCATCGCTCATTCCTTTTTCAGATTGTATCTCAGGATGATCACGTTCCAATGCAAGTTGAAGAGGAAAATGATCTTAATATGGTCCTAGACGTGGTTTGGCTAGACGGGGCCGAAAAAGATGAAATCATACAGTGAGTCCAACAAATATTGCCCAAATCCCACTGTTGAAGAAGTTTGTAGAACACCAGTACCGCATCTTCTTCCTTGGTCTCAGACTTTCTATTTATGCTGTCAGGATGCAAGTCCAAGCATGGTCATTCCACACAGCAAGCTAAACTTTTTTTAGATCCGCACCTTCATACAAAAGTTTTATGCTTTCGTTGACGGCGTCTCACAACATCACCGTGACATTGATGAACTACTGAGCAAGGTGAACCTTTTCCAAACTTGCACGAGTTTCTCATTCGATATTTCTGTCCGCAGTCTTTGGATCACCTGTTAATCAAGAGCATCAGTGAAAGCATAGGCCACCGGCTCAGAGGAACACCAACATTGAATCAAATTGGACAAATCATTACGAACCTGGAACACTTCCAAGTTGCTTGCAGTGAGCTGGAGCGCTCACTGACAAACCTTCGGTCTGTGGAGCCATTAGCAGCATTGTTCGGGTCCTAAAAATCGCATTCACAGCTCCGCTCAACGAGGCGGAACCATAAGGCTGACGGCCTCCAGCTCCTTTGAAGCTACGATCTCCCGGTCTCTCCAGCGGATCACAAGTCTCATTACATCGAAACTTGATCAATTCTTTGAGTTGTCAGAATACGAGTGGACGCCAAAAGCACGCGAAGCGGCTCCAAGCATGTATCTTTATGAGCTTGTCAATTGGCTCACAACCGTTGTAGACTCGTTGATAATCAAAGAATCCTACAAAGACGAAGCATATAAAGGGGCCCTTGGTTATATCGCAGAGTGTTTGATGGTAATACTTTTTCTTTCATTACTTCCAATCACCTTTAGCGCTCACCGAGAATAACTGCAGAATTTTTTGACAGGCCGTGACGTTCCAATGATGAATGAGAATGCTATCTCCAATATTCTCATTGACGTCGATTTCTTGGAAGATGAGCTGAAGCGGATTGGACGACCACATTTGACTCTGGTCTTTGCTGAACTCCGACTTGTAAGTCATTTTAGTGACCGTTGATCAGTACCCGACCCCATTCCTCCCAGACAACTTCCATTCCATTGAGCGGCACTGTTCAAGAATACCTTGTTCCTGCCAACAGACAAGCATCTTATGCGGCCGTAAAGCCCAAGCGACTACAAGCCCTCTTGGATAAGCTTGCCCGCTATGGATCTCAACAACGCGAACCTGCATCGAGAGAGTTGGCGGAAAGACGACGGAAAGAAGCAGACACTGTGGGGAGACTCTTCCCTGGAGAAGGCCGCTGATTGCTTTTCATGTCGGATCGTAAGTTATAGCATGTATAATAAGTTCAATGATCTATAAGACTGAAACCATCCGCTCAAGCCCTGGCGGATACCATAAAAAAACTAGAGACCAGGAAGAATCGGGAAAGGGTTGTGAAAAATGAATTGACAAGAGCGGGTTGGACAGCGGTGCATACGTTTTCGTTGAGGTGAAGGGAATCGTGACACGTGTAGCAACGCTGATATGATACCCAAAGAGAACAGAAAACAATTATACCCGACGCTTGATGTTGGCACTCAACCACTCCAGACCTTCATAAAGACCATCTCCAGATGTGGCACATGCAGCCTAAATACATGCATGTTAATGTTTGAAATAAAAAATATATGAGAAACGCTCGCACCTGGATATACCAGGTTCGCTGTCTCAAACCGTGGAGACCAAGCTTGTCGGTAATCTCAGCGGCGTTCATGGCATTTGGCAAGTCCTGTTTGTTGGCGAAGACAAGGAGAAGGGCGTCGCGAAGCTCATCTTCGTTCAACATCCGTTGCAGTTCTTCCCGAGCTTCAGATACACGCTCCCGATCATTTGAATCGACGACGAAGATGATACCCTGGGTGTTTTGGAAGTCTATAGGCGGGAAACGATTGAGCGATGCTTTGCTGGAAGCCGTCGAGCCACGTACAATGCCTCCACAGGGGGCGGATTTTGTCTTGACCTCCGACGTCCCACACGGTAAACGAGATGTTCTTGTATTCAACGGTCTCGACATTGAATCCTGTAAGGCATGTGAGATTTAGTAGGAGAAGAAAATTGTAGATGGTTTATTACCGATGGTGGGGATGGTGGTGACGATCTCCCCAAGCTTCAACTTGTACAAGATGGTGGTCTTACCAGCTGCGTCAAGACCAACCTAAGAAGCTTTTATTAAGGACGGATGAGTGACAAAAATTGTGAGTACCATCAATATGCCTGTTGTCGTTGTGGATGGTCAGTGATTCATAGGCAAGCGCCAGTTAAGGAAAGCGACGAACGCATCTCCTTCTTCCCGAACAAGCCAGAAAGCAAACGAGAAACGGAAAGACCCATTGTTGCAGGCGGTTTGAGGTGAGTTGGGTAGGAGGTAGTAAGAGACAGCTGAGAGTTGTTGGCAACTTGATGACCAAAGGAAAGATTGCTGTCTGTTTGCAACAGCTGTTTGTGGCTGCTTGTCTCAATAGGACTGCTCTTTATATACCGCCAGCTGTCTACGGCAGGACACGTTATTCCTGACGACTTCCACCAGCGCAGTCAACCCTCACCCTTACAGTCACGTCGGGACCGATGCTGGTGACGTGTCAGACTCATCAGTTCATTACTTTTCTGTTGACGAGCTCGTGTGACCGATGGTAGTATCGTAACTTGATTGAATTCAAACAAGGAAGGCTACATTGTAAATAGTAAATACAAAACGACCAGGATACATCGAATAATCTATGCAGAGGGCTACATTGGTTCTATGGATACAAGTGAAAAGCAAGGGGCAGGACGAAGTCAAGAGAATACAAAGCGTGTATAAATGTCTTTCGAAATTAGGACGACATTACTTTTAGCGCAATCCAGCTGCGCGCAATCTACGATCTAGTTTGTAGCGCCAGGCGGCATAATGGCCGTTTGCGGGGGAAGGTTGATATCCACAAACTTCAAAGAGCAAGAGTTGCTCGTGGAAGCCGGGATTTGGCCAGATCTGGTCCCGAGCTAGTATTAACCGTTAGTAATAGTGAAACATACAATGGAATCAAATGTATATACCTGCCCTGAGATGGTAAAGGGCGTCCGTGACGCTGATTCGTCGCGACCACATCACTAGACAAGATACGTCGTCGTATTGCATCTCCTTCAACGGAGATTGCACTCACTATAAGCGGCTACCACGGTGGCACTTCTTGAGATGCCCTGAACGCAGTGCACAAGAACCACCCCTCCTCCCCTCAGAGCCTGGTCAATGAAGCGACATGCCGACGGCAAGTGAATTAGGATATCTTCATAATCAACGTCTTCTACAGGGATACGCATATGGCAAATCCCTGATTGCGGGGACTCCGCAGGAATCTCTTCTGTACAAACAGAGAGAATATGGGTGATTCGGCGTTCCGTCAAGGACCTTGTGGACCGAGCCGCCATAATGCTAAAGGAGGGTCAATATAGGATCAGCATGAAAAAAAAAACCTGCAGAGCCACTGACTTTCCCAGGAAAAGCCTGTTCTCGATGACGGTATCGATATTTTTCCACTGGACCATTTTTATGACGCGAAAACTTGACGCGAAGGTCTGGATGAACACAGTCATTGTGGCCAGTACTTGTAGTCTCTCCCCGGACGGCTAGTAGCATTCCCGGAATATAGCGGGATTGTCGAGCTCCCGTGTATCCTTGCGCCTTTGACATTGTACATTGGGGAGCAAGAAAGTTGAGTCGCTAAACCAGTGTCAGGTACGCGAACCGGTAACCCAGAGGCGATGCCAAAGAAGGCTTGCAGGATCTGAATCTAACACCACCAAATATTTCAGATCAGGCACACGTGTTGTTCTCCTTCTGGTGAGGCGCCGGAAAACCTTTCATCTCTATGGCGGTGCTACACGTTGAGCAGTTCCCCAAAATATGTTATTTGACGGCATACCACGACGTATCTTTTTTGGGTCCGAAATTACAATGCATTTACCCCTCGTTCCTCATGAGTCATCCGCTGGGCTATCCATGAACTGGGACCAGAAATAATTTTGGAACCAGTCACCAGTGAGTCAGTGACGCTCATACTTAGCATTTCTTGAGCGTCGCCAAGAATGAACAACTACGCTGTTTCATGCTATAAAGTTGTTGTAAGGTTTTGAGCATAGCTGACAAGGAGAACAAGAAGGCCGACACACGATAGAGCCATTCAAGAATAAATCACTTGGTCAAGAAATGCGCTGCAGTTTATCTGGTTCTGATCATGTTCTGACCAAAGGTTTTCACCCCGCCTTGCTCTGCAGCTGTCTCGAGCTGTATAAGCTGTAATGAAACGATTCCATTGGTCCGAGGACTCCCTTGATAGTTGAGGGGGCACCTGCGCTGACAAAATCTGGCTTGCTGTGAGATCAAGGAAACTTTGCGACTGGAATTTTGACTTTCTTCTTCCCCTCAGAAAAAAAATCGTTGCCTCGAGATCGTCTGAACTTGGTAGATTATAATATTTGTAGCATACGTACATGGCCAAATTCCTGGGCAGAAAAACGGCAACTCGCTTTCTTTGGGTAAAATTCGAAACGTCTAGCAGAGTTGTCCGTTTCATGAGCGCACGGCCTTCCGTTAGAGGCATGATAAGTGCGTGTTCCGATGGACAGGTGATGAACAACATACCACTTAGATACCATTCTTGTCCAGGCGGAGGCAACGAGGTGTTTACATAATCATGTCAAACTGTTAAAACCATGATGTCGAAATCCGATTTACGACCCACATCCCCCGCCGCAACACCCTTGACTATTATTCCGCGATACAATGAAGATTGAATGGGCATCATCTGTAATTTGGTTGCTTTATGTTGAAAATCTAGCACATCTGACTTTTTGTCCCGTTCCGCAACCTCCAGTTTAGATCCGATGGCACTCGATGCAAGCCGCCCCCATCTACAATGCACGGATGGCTTGCAAAAATGAGAGGAACTCTTGTTGGGGATGAGATCTTGAGAAGCAAGGTTAGTTTTTGCTTACTGACACAGAACGATGTTTAATGCTTCTGTCAGGGGATGAGGGAAATGCAAGAAGCTCGAGCGTACAAGACGGCTAAGAGAAAGAGGCAACAAGGGAGAACTGGCCGGGGCTTCATGTCGTTCTTCATTGTTGGCAGCTCTCGACAAAAACGTCCAGTTCGACAGCTCACAAGAGGCAGTCGGGGGAGCACCTCGACAAAGCCCCGACAATCTACACGTAACCACCAATCTAGCCACCAATCTAGACCGTCATATAAGACTTCAAGGAGTTCGAATACCACCCAACGCCCCACTCGAATTACTCAGCCACGCCCCCGCCCCAGACCTAGCGGCCGCAGATCAGGTGGCCACCATTAAATCAATTCCTGTCACCTCACATTTTTACTGTGGATGGATGTATGTGTGTACCTATTGGGTTTTTGTTTTGTAAAATAGTCGTTTTGAGGTGTATCATTATTATTGTGGCTTCGACGTTGATATGGATCCTAGACTTACCTCGTAAAAGAGGTTCAATACTTTGAGAGCCAATGCCAGAAGAAAAAGGCTATATCAACGTTATGAGCGTCGGAAATCCTATGTGCTACATAAAACGTAGCGTACGCATTTGCAAAATATGGGGTATTAGATGTGGTCATGCTGAGGAAACTGGATGTTGGACATCTGCTTGCCAATAGGTCTTCGACATTCACCAGCAATCCAAGCTCAGGATATAGGATTTGTGACAGAAGCAGAATTATCATGCAAAGGGTTCTTCTTTTTCCTCCTTTTCCTTTTTTTTCTCGGACTCGTAGAAGGTGTTGCAGGTAAAGCATCGTCTGACTCGGCTTCGCTTAGCAGAGGTTTTAGATTTAGCAACGATTCGTTAAGAAGCCGTGAGGGAAGGTGCACGCGGGACGTGGGAGCTGGTATTGTTGAGAGCACGGGCTCAGTTATAGCTAGCAGATTTGATGTCAAGTGCACGAATGGAGTGCCAAAAGCATAAACAGACTCACCCAGCCGTGAAATTGGAGTGCTAGACAGTTTCGATTGGTTGGAAGGATTTGAGCTTGAGCTTGGCGGTGTGGTGGACGAGGAAATTAATCGAAGGTTGAAGCCTCTCTCCTTGGGGGAGCTGTGCTGTGGTTGTTTTGCGCTGGATTTCGGTGAAGTGACATTTATTGGTTCGCCAGCTATTTCATTGGCTTGATTTGGAATCGTTTCCTCTATTGCTGGCCGCAAAGATTCTAAGGTAAGAACAAGAGCTGGTGAAGGCGTCAGTACGCCATTCGCCTTGCCATTTGTTTTCTTTTTCTTTTTCCCATGTACAGCGTCAAATGGGTCTTCCCTGATCTTGTGCTTGATCGCGCCCGTTCTACTCTCCTCCTCGACATCGGAACCCTGCGGATTTGAATGATCCTTGTCCTCATCCCTCCCGCGTTTTTTTCCAGCCAACTGGCCTCTGAGCCGAGCAATCTCTCGAGAACCGGCTTGTGTATCCGGTATTGGTGCACCAACACCAAGCCTGTAATCTGTTAATCCTTGACAAAAAACTATTCCGCCATCTTACCTAGGGGGACGGTGCATATAGTCTCTAAGTTCCGCCTCGAAATTTCTCTTGCGCGAAAACGCCGATGCCTTTTGGGGTTTGAGCCAAGACGACACAAGAGTTTGAGCAAAAGACATTGAAAGGTCAATTTGAGCCTGTAAAGCCTCTGTATCAATATTATCCTCGTCGACCATTTCAAGACCTTTCATAATGAGAGATACAGGATATTTTGGGGTTCTTCGAAAGGCCTAGCATACGCAGGCGGATGAGGGAGGATCCGACGAGTACAATTTAAAAGCAAGTTTCCTTTGTACATACAAAATTGTTTGGGACTGTTGTTGGGAATCCAAGTCATATCAACACTGCGATTACTGGTTCGTTCCGATTGAACTAGCCCTGTCTGACATGGCACCATTCAAGCGGAAAAGAGGCGAAGATGACGAGGATGATGAGGACGACTTAGCTTATGGGAAACAAATTCTTCCAGTTGCCAACCTCCCAGACGACTTTGATGGAGAACCACTTGATGGTATGCAATATCTTTTCACTGTACGGTAAGGATGTCTCTTCTTCTCCTAACTAATCTTACGGACAACCTCACAGGCGAGATGCACGTTACCTTCCACATGTCGTTCGAGCGGTCAACCCCTACGAGATCCCTGAAGTCGCGAAGACTACGATACAGGATACCATTGCTCTTCATCCGTCGTTGCCATCTAGAGAATGGTGCAGACTTCTCGAAACACGACTGAGCAATTTTCGCAAGGCACGCTGCTTATCCTCGTCGTTTTTCTCCCGCTTATTACATACCAATCCTCCAGAATCTAAATCAACCAACCATCCATGTCGGGCCTGCGCACGCTGCTCACCAAAAGCTAATGCCGGATAAGAAAGAACGAGACCTCTGGTGGGAGTTTCTGGCAGGAAAGCCGGAGATATACTGGAATCCTCCAAAGAAAGCGAAAACGCAGCACCCTTCCACCCGAAAACAATATGGACAAGGTCTCCGCGCTTGGGAGAGCCACTCGATGGTTGGCCCGCCAGAGATGCAACAAAGTGTCGTTTTGCAAAGGAACGACGAGGATGAGGTCAGACTAGTTCCGAGTGGTGAACCCACAGAAACCCCGCCTTCACCGAAGGGAGCAACTAGGGCCCCAGAGAACCTCGAGTGCCCCGACGAACTTCTCTCTTCCAAGGTTTGGTCCAATCTTCCAGGGTACCCGCCTCGCAAACCGTCTACAACACTTTTGAAGCTTATCGACGAGGTATGTGTCTAGTTCCGAGTGATCTCGCTTTTTTTGTTAACGGTCACGAGCAGCGCATGGCTTTGCATCTTCTCATGTATTTTACCCACTGGATTAACCTTTACCTCCAACAACGTGATCAAGCGCACTATCCTGAAGAATCCCATGCTCGATGGATATTTGCTCTCCTAGCTCGAGTTGATGATCATATTTCAGCTGATGATATGAACCTTTTACGAAATGTAGTTCGGGCTTGTTTGGCATTTTTGAAATTCTTGATCAAAGGTCGTATCACATCTACTGCACAGGGTCTTTCGTCAACCAACGGTCTGAATGAACATTCTTGCTGGATCATTGTATCGACCATTATCGGAACTTGGAAACAACACGATCTATGGATGGACGCCGAAGACATGCTCAAAGAGACGGCCTGTGAGATTCCCCAAACTGCTGTATAAAGCCCGTATCCCACAGTGAGAAGCTATCCTTCCACTAAATCCTAGCCAACTCATAAATTTTCGAACAGGACTCCGTTTGTGTCCAGATTCATCAAGATGTATCATGTGCAGGGATAACGTATGTGAGGTTAGTTCGAAAGCCTTGATTGTTTTACCCACCATTATGCTATGACAGGCGGATCATGTCATGTTGTCGTTCCCTAAGAATGAGCCGCCGCCTTTCCCACTCTGCCTCAAAGCCATGAGATTCAGAAAATTCAGAACTTGTCACGCTGACTTGACCTATAATAATAATATGCGTGTGCTTTTTTCTAGGTGTTGACCGGACTTGCCGTGGGGTTGTTCCGCAAACAACCTTCTCATCAAACGGCTATGTCGCCCCCAGGATTCATGACAAACGCCAAGAGGACCACACCTGATCACCCTCTGGAAATTCGAAGGCTTAAGGAGTCAATTGAGAATCATTGTCTTCGACTGCTCAAAACGGCATGCTTTGTAATATTTTACGTCGATCCTCTGTCGGGCAGCAACCTTTATTTTTTTTACCGTTTTCGATGCAGATTCTAGTGGCATCGCAATTTTTGTTCTGCTAGATTTGTTTATTGACAGGTACAGTCATCCACCTGCTAATGATACACCGAAACTAAGAAATTGCATCCAATAATTTGAAGTACAACATTCAGCCATAAAAACTACATGAATATTTGAGATAAATTACATTCTATAACCCTACCAAATTTCAGAATGTTTGAACCACATGGCATGAAGAAAAACCCAAATTATGGGTGTATCATTGGGGGGTGTGACTGTATGGCAGCAATTTCCGAAAACAGTTCATTTTGAAAATTTCACAGCAGCACCAATACTGCTTCAAGGGTGCTCAAATTTTGTACGATGGTAGATGCGAACTTATAATGCATGTTAGAATTTATTTCACAAAAATCGATGTACTATTGAGTGAGATATTAGCTAGTCAAAAGTGTATCAAATGATGGTGGTGTATCATTGGTGGGTGGATGACTGTATTTGAACCGGATTGTTTTGACGTGCCGTGTTTTGTTTCCATTTCGGCCTTCTCTTTGATAGAAAAGCTAGTTTTTCCTTCTCGCCACGTTCAAGCGTTCGCTCAGAACCCTCACGGTCCTTATCGACTCCTCCCTCCATTCAGGAACTTCCAATCCTTCTCTCCCCCTTCTTGTTAACATGCGGCTCAGTATCTCCTTCCTTTTATCCGTCGCTGCTTCGGCTCTGGCGTACAGCGTAACTAGCCCTAATGGGAGCCAAGGTTGGACCAACCAGGGTGCTCAATTGTAAGCATTGCCCTGTCAACTGTTCGTCTTGACTCGAACTATTTTGTAGCCTCTCCTGGACGCGTGTGAACACGGACAGACTGAACTTTACTGCTGTCCTCACGAACCAGGTGCGTAGATATCGGTTTCTGCTATGCTTAACCCTGATCTTCAACATAGAACCGCGCATTATTGCCCACAGACCAAGTTCTCGCCGCACTAGTTGATGGCACGCTTCCTAACACCACCGTCAATCCACCCAGCGGTGGATGGCCTACCCCTGGCGGCGGTTACCGTGTTAACCTCGTCCAAGACGCTACCGACTTGAACACCATTCTAGCGCAGTCTCCAGAATTTAATATTACCCAACCGAATTCAACAAGCTCTTCCACTGCCACAGGGACATCGTACGTTCATTTGCTCCCAGAATAGAAATATTTTTCTCAGTTGCATTTAGCACTGGCACCACTCTCGTTATTCCTGCAACAGCTAGCGCTGCACCGTCGGACACGGTTTCGACCCCTCAAAATGCTGGAATGCCCGCATTCGAAGGACAGCTTGCTCTCATCCCGCTATTCTCGATCCTCGCTTTCTTCTTGGCTTGATGAAGAGAAGATGTCTTCGAGCTTCGTGGACTATGTTATGGACCTACCTCCTGGACCTTTTCGACTACCTCATTACGTATACCACTCTCAGTTTACGACTTCCCTGCGCTATCGCCAATTCGTGCGCCATCGTATCTATTTGTACGCATGTTGTTTTTAAATAATATCGTGTCAATGTCTCACTATGTATGCTCAAGATAAAAATAGAAGCGAGTGGGATGTATAAAGGGTAGGGTTTCTCTGCTTTTCCCTACTTCGCTTCTTGGCCTCGAATACCCCACATACTACCTTATACACCCAAGCTATACCCACCTCTAATCTGTCCTTATATCAAATATGCGCGTCTTCACAGCACTCCTTGTTTCCTTCGCCACGTCGGCCTTCTCGTACAAGTTACTTACGCCAGGCGATACCAACGGTTGGACGAGCACAGGGCCACAAACGTATTATGCGTTTTTTTTGCACAACCTTCAACAGTAGCTAATTCGCCTTCCCAGCGTGACTTGGCAGCGTGTTAAAACTGACCCCGCCAAGTTCAATCTTGCTCTGGTCAACGATGTAACGTTCTATTCACAATTACGCGCATATATCCTGACAACTCACTTCGTAGGATACGGAAGCAATGCCCACTCCCAAGGTCATTGCCACCAATGTTGATGGCACGCAGGGCAAAACTACCATCAACGCCCCAGACGGTGGCTGGCCGGCGACAGGGGACGGGTACCGCATCAACATGGTGCAAGAAGACGATAGCATTCTCGCCCAGTCTCAAAAGTTCACGATTAAGCAAGGAGTGAAATCACTGTCACTGGCGTCAGCCACCTCCACGACGTCCTCTAAGCAAGTGTGAGTACATTTTGGTTATGAACGGGGTTGGACTTGACGTGCTTGGACAGTGACAATGGAGCTACGAGCAGCTCGACAGCGCAGCCGACTGACGAAGCAGACGAATCGACGCCTACTACACAAAGCAATGACGGCGGGGCTGTGAGCATTCATGTTGAAGTCTTGGCGGTGACTTTGTTGGCGATTTTCTTTCTTGTATAGCGTGATTCACTCGTGTTTGCTGGTTGCATGGAATCCTATGTACATTCTAGACCTAAACTATTAAACCAGTAATATCAACAATTGTACAAAAACAGACCTGAGGTTCACGGGAAATAGTATACCCAACACGTGGAAATATAATCTAATCTCGTATTGAACCACCAGTGGCATGGCAAAGTCTTTCGAACATCTCCTCCCTCCAAGTTGGAAGGTCCAGGTTACAGCCTGGCTGACAGAAGACACGCCTTCCTTCGATTTCGGCGGATACGTGGTTGGGGAGGTTGAGCGTGAGGCGTTTCTCCTTGGAAAGGGGAAGAATGCCGCTGTTCTCGCTGGGTCGCCTTTCGTGACAGAAATATTTGCACAGCTGGGCTGCACGTCAGTTCCCAGTGTCTGATTGCCCTTCAAACATATAACCATTTAATTTACAGGGTGGAATGGCATGTACAGGAAGGCGACATATTTGAGCCAGTACGGCACATCGCAACGGTGAAAGGGAAGGCAAGATTCCTCCTCTTGGGGGAGAGGATAGCGCTCAACTTACTCGCCAGGTGCAGTGGTATCGCTACCAAGTAGGCCTTATGTATTCTCCGTGTCATTTCGTTGATAACTGATAAAATGCGTTCATCCCCGAAGGTCAAAGAAGATCAGGGATCTTGCGAGAAGTTACGGTTACAAGGGCATCATCGCCGGGACGAGAAAGACAACCCCTGGTACGGATTTTATTTCAGCATGAGCTTTCCACATTGAAGGGACCATAGGATTCAGACTTGTGGAAAAATACGGGATGCTGGTCGGTGGAATCGACCCCCATCGTCATGATTTATCGAGCATGATCATGCTCAAGGATAACCACATTTGGTCATCTGGTGAACATTTGCTTCTTGTCATCGTGTTTTGGTGTATTAATGAATATCATAGGCTCCATTACTGCAGCAATACAACAGGCTCGCTCTGTTGGTGGCTTTAGCTTGCTGCTAGACGTTGAGGTTGGTTCAGAAGCTGAGGCAAATGAAGCAATCGAAGCCGGTGCTGACATCATTATGTTGGACAACATCGAAGGGAGTGAATTGGTCAACGTCGCGAGCAGCCTAAAGGCAAAGTGGCAGGGCCAAAGAAAGTTTCTTTTTGAAACCAGTGGAAATATTACAGAGGCAAATCTGCATGAGCGGGCCATTAACGGTGAGCTCACCATGACCTTGTTATTTTCCCCGCTGATTGCTATATGCATCCCGGTAGAAATCGACATCCTCAGCACGAGTGCAGTGCACCAATCGGTGCAACATATTGACTTCAGCCTAAAGGTCCAAAAGCCTTTGGAATAGTTGATGTAAAGATACAGAAGACCGTAGACCATGATTTTTATTGAATCAGATTAAACAAAGCAAGAGCATTGGCTCCACAAACGCCGTCTCTGTCTTCTTGACTCCACCCCTGAACACGATCAATGGCCTCGAGATTCTCTACAACGCTTTTCCATTTCTCGGTCGATGTGAGAGGAGGAAAGAAGGGATGATCAGTCCCGAAGAGCATCCTTTTACTCCCAATGCTTCGGCTGAGGACTGGCGTCGAGGAAGATTGTGGATTGTATCGATCTGCACGTGCTATCACGTCGCTTGCGAAGCCAAGCTCCTCGGGTCCGTAAGCAACTGCATCGAGATACAACTTTCCAAGATAGTATCGAGCATCATGTTTCAGTCTCGATGCTACGATTGGATCGTGATCAATGCACGAGGCCAATCGAGAAGAAAGTGCGGGCAGGGCCCCACCCGAGTGAGCCAGAAGAAGTCGAAGCGAAGGGAACCGGTCCAACACACCCGACAAGATGATACGAGTTGCTGCCTATACGCCACGTTTAACAACCTCGAAGATTGAATTGGGCTGGAGCTCACAATTGTGGTTTCAAAAGGGAAGCCCAACGCAAGTGGTAAAACATGCCCATTATTTTCCTCTCCCCAAACCTCTGCGTTGACACCATAATGGGGATGCAAGAAAACAACGAGTTGGGCTTTTTCGATCGCATCCCACACAGGGTCAAGTGCAGCATCATCAAGACCCCTTCCAATGCCTTTGGTCCCCATGATCAAACCACGCAGATGTGGAAGTTGAGTAATTTGGCTGACGATGTCGAGAGCAGCGGATGTTGTAATCTCTGGGACGAGGGGCAACAATCCGAACCCATACAACCGCTTAATGGCATAATTGCAGTTCGACGTACGTGGGGACGTGGAGCAATACTGCTCAAGGTCATTATTGAGCTCTGAGGCTAGTAGCTGCGCATCAGGTGCAGAAAGGAAGTCCAACCAAGGATTTGCTGTACTGACGATAGAGACATCTATCCCATGCTTATCCATGAACTTGAGTTTCTCTGCGATACCGGGTGAGCCCCTGATCCCGTACATCAGAGACAGAGAGCAGAAAACCTTCGCGATCCCAGTACTGAGATCCTACTGGGCGACCACCACTGGGCTCATGGTTCAGGATGAGGAGGCGTTCCTGTGGGATTCCGTCTGAGGTAGTCACAGAACAAATTTTGGGAACGGAAGAGCGCGATCTCAGCAACGATGCGTATCGGGGGAGGTAGACATGGCTATGAACGTCCACTAACAGTTTCTTCGCTGTGGCAGACATTTCGGTCAATATTAGGGAAGTAAAGCAAGCCGCAGCCAAGCAAGTACAAAGGCCTCGTTTTGGTTCCGCCAGTTTGCCGCCAGTATTTAATTTCTCGCGGAGGCAATTTGCTTGCATTCATGTCTTCAGCGAGAAACATCCAATTTATTGCATTGCAGGATGAGGTAAATCCACTCGAGATAATTTTCTGTAAACTTACCATCTCATCAGATAGCTGCCCTGACCAAGCTATTCACGGATTGTAATGCCCAAACAACCGAGCGTCTGAAGCGTCTGGCCTTCCTCGTAGAAAAGGAACAGAGTAAATTCGAGACGAGGCTTGCCGAGCAAGAGTCTAGGATAGCAGAACTTGAGGCAAAAAACTCGGAGCTTTTCATCAGCGTCAAATGGCTTCGTCACCTGAATGAAGAGCTGGAGAGAAAGGAGGCAAATCACAAAGCGGAGCTGGACCATGCACTGGAAGCTCGCGAGTCTGCGTTTCGTAAGTTGAAACACATCCGGAAGGTGGCGAGAGACCTTCTGGATGAAAGGGTAGAGCAGAATCCCTTCGTTGGAGCTCGTCTTTGACAATAATAGTTGAACAGGTTACAAGTCCTCCCAAACAGAAAGTCCTTGACGAAGCTCTCCATGACGATTTATATGCCGAGGATTCACCCACAACAGAAACCGTTCAATCATACCGAGCGACACCTCAAGAATTGTCGCAAACATCTAATCCCGATGAATTTCGAGCGCCATCACCAACGTCTTTAAGTGCTTCATGGAAGGGGGGATCAGATGCCTTTGAATCTCCTTTTCCAAAAACGTTGCGGGACCTGGCACCACAAAGTTCCGAATGGTATCTCCATTTCCACGCAATACCCCCAGGATGTAGTAATTTGATCCTTGGCCCAATTCCCTGGACAAAGCTCGTTGATCATTTTGGCTTGACCGAAGATGAGGTATGTGCGATTGATATTACTTTTTTAAATCAATAAAGTTCCCTGGACAGATGAGCTCACTTGAGAGGCAAGTTTGAGCCTTTAGCGATATCAGCGCAGGGCGTAATTTAATTCCGAACCTTCAAAGTCTCCAAAATTCATCCGAGCTGGGAATGAGGCTCCAAATTAACACATGTCACATCCAAGATGAGACTTATTCTTTAGGCTTCATTTATGATCCCATATTCTTTGAAACTCCCACAACTACCTATCTCCTCGACTGGGCTCCAAAAACAGTCAATCGGAAGATCAGAAAGTATGTCGCCGACTCCCGACCAGACACAATAATGCACACCTTCACCTGCATGGGAGATCAGGTGGGTTTCAGTTCCCTCTTTCCTTTGTGGTGTTCACCTTGTTCCATTGTAAGAGAGGTTGGTTTTATATCGGCGCCCAGCAATGGGAGGTTGCAAAATTGGAAAGCTTGTGGCCCATTGATGTAAGTTTTTTGCAATTTACAGGCTTTCAGAGCCTCTGATTGATATTGCAGGACCGGCATGACATAATTATGAAGCTTCAACAACGAACCCATGGCCATGTCAGCGAACCAGAAATTGCGAGGGGTTTGGACGACAACGATTTCACTCAGTTGTGTGTCGAGATCAACAGCGGTTCGTTGAGAGAATCCAAGAAGTTTGCGGGAAGAGCGGATCTGTTGCAGTACAACCCAGTCACGCCAGTCTCCAGTGGTTCGTGAGCTGCCGGCCCGCTGATGGCCAACGGACCGTAAGTATACCAGACCTAAATTAATCCTACTTAGAGCAACCTAGAGTTTACAAGCAAACAAAGTCGTTGAGTGGCAGTTGTTGAGCAGAACGTTTTGGAAACTGTCCTCCATATCGACTCCTCGATACCCGTGATAGTGAGTGGCAATCTCAGTTTAATGGCAGTTCTAATGAGCTCTCAGCTCAAAAGGCAGAGAGAGGGTCAAATCAGGACACTTAGTTACGCCGATCAGTCAATAATTGCAACCCATGTCCAGCATGGCCAATATCAATCAACCTACCTTAGACTCTAGCTATGAGAGCACTCTGAGTCTTATCACCATTACATATCGTCTTTGCTGTCTTACAGCTTGTTGCCGAGTTCAGCGCATCACTTCTTCACGGAGTATTCGTTGCTTTCGCAAATGGGTGCAACGCCTCACTGGTTGTCACGTCGTGCCCCTACTTTCATTGCGTTCGCCATTCTTGCGAGCATTCCTTGCGTGGTCGTAGTTTGGTTCAGCATGCAGAACCACTCATTCGTGCAATTGCAGAGGCGTCATGTACATCTCCTAGCGCGCCAATCGAACGCAACTTCTGAGGATTCATCCTCACTCGATTCGATGACACGGTCGCAAGCCACTACTGAATCATCTACCTCTAAATCTTCTGCTTCTTTAGAGAGCTCGTCCCAAGCGGTACTCAAACCCGCCGTCATAACATCTTTGGATTCCCATACCACTAGCCAGCTCAAGGCCACCCAGAACACATCGCCAGGTCCCCCCTTCCCCCAGTAAGTGTTGTTAGAGTTGTGTCAACATGTATTAATGTTATTTAGGCCCCCATCGACCACCTCAATCCCTGTGGTTGTCCTAACGACCGATTCACCGCCTCCACCGCCTTCCCCGACTGCAACGCCCGATTTTAACACAGCATCGTTCTCCACCATCACCACGGGCATTCTCCTCACTTCGGCTGTAACTTACGGCATTGACCCATCCACATCCCCAAGTCAAACTGCAATTTTGGCTACGGCAAATTCTGGGTATGTTTTCCTCTGCCTTAAAACTATCTACGTTATTTGATTTTTTTCAAAAGTTTCTGGCAGAATAAAGCTGCTGTTGCGGGGACTTTTGTAGTTTTAGCGTTCATCATCTTAGCGGCGGCGGCTGGCGTAGCATTCTCCTACTACAAAAAACGAAATGCACGAATGCACACTCGCCTTCACGACCAGCTCTTCGAGAAATATCTCAAATCGGAAGTGACTCGGAATAGTTCCTCAGGTCTCAGCATTAGCGCTACTCCCATTGACCCCTTCGCAACCCGGGAAATACATTACGACCCTACCCGCGTACAGGAGCAGCCACGGGAAACGAGTTTCTATGGGTCGCCCACCTCACTGAATTCTGGTAAATCAACTAAGGTGGTGCCTCATACACTCCGAAGTTATATTGGTCGGGAATCTTATCCAACTTCGATCGATTCTTTCTATGGAGCCTCTCCATCATCTGTACGCCGAGAAGAGGCCTTAGGGCATTGATTGGTTGATTTTCCTCGTCCGCACACCTGCGACTAATACTTCTGAACTCAGCCTCGAATTTTATCTGTACCAGAATGTAATTATTTTTATGTACAGGCTGTGTGTTTATTCTGTCAGAAGTATGTAGGCGGGAATGTATGGCCATGTTTAGTCAAGGTCCGGAATATCTGAGTGACAGTGAGCCTCGTTTGGACTTCTATCGCCAAATTCAACTTCGACCGCTCAACGATTTCTAGAAATTAGGTCAATATGATCTTATGCGCAGGACTGCGCCATGGATCTTTTTGTCGTTCATCAGGCTTGACAAGGCGATTTTTGCAACATTCTGCACATGATGCCCAAGCCTTCCTGGAGCCTATAACATCACACCCTGGAATAACCTGTTTGTCACTCAACCGGCCTCAAACCAAGAACGCGATTTCTTTGACTCTTTTGCAAGTAAATGCCTTCTGATCAACCAAGTGTATACCGTTGAAGCGCTTGTCCATAGCAACTCCGAGAAAGCATAGAAGCAGTACACTTTGATAAAAGGTGAGGGGTGTATCATTACTGTAATCCCTCCTCCCCCTTACGTGCAGGGAGTAGTGTTCGAGTTCTGATACTCCGCTCGACGACGACTGGATCTTTTTGTGCGGGTGCGGATCTCGCGGAGCGCCGTACAATGTCGCAATTTCAGGTTGCCAAGTTTCTTGCGGACCTCCGGGACACTTTGGGTAAATTGGAATCGCTTCCGATGCCTACTATTGCTGCCATTGATGGCCCAGCACTTGGCGGAGGTCTCGAACTAAGCCTTGCTTGTGATCTGCGAGTTGCAGGTAATAAAGTCATAATTGCTGCACGGCTTATCTCACTGTCACTTCAGGTCGCGATGTTATAAAGATAGGTCTTCCGGAGACAAGCCTCGGAATAATTCCTGGTGCCGGTGGGACTCAAAGAGTCACGAAACTTCTTGGTCCCTCAAGAGCTAAAGATCTAATATTCACGGCGCGCACATTATCAGCTGTAGAGGCTTTGGAGTGGGGTACAAATAATGTTCACATTATAGGAGCGTGGTTATTTACCTTGAGTAAAATTTGCAGGGCTGGTCAACTATATTTCCACACCCGAAACAACTGCATTCGACCGTTCCCTCACTCTGGCAGAGAGCATTGTTAAAAATGGTATGACTTCCCTTTGGCTATTTTCGTTTGATTAAAAAATGCATATTTCTATTATTACAATAAGCACCCCTGGCGCTTCGCGCTGCAAAACAAGCGGTATCTCGCTCTGCAGACTTAGCATTGGAAGCAGGTACGCTCCCCCAAGGTTTGCACTCATCACTCTTATAGTAATCGTGGCAGGATTGGACTTCGAACGTGCTTCTTACGAGACGCTTTTAACAAGCCTTGACAGGATAGAAGCGCTTAAAGCTTTTACAGAGAAACGCAAGCCTGTATTTAGAGGGGAATAAATAATACACCCAGGAGAAGGAAGTAAATAATTTATGTTTAAACAGTAAGAATATCATGAAGAACCTCCAAATGCTCTTGTTGACATGGACATGGAGAAACCCCCTGTGAAGCTGGACGGTATTGAAATACCCTCCATCTTCAAACTCTCCAACTCCTTCATCATCACACTTAGTCGACCAAATCGATCCTTCAATGCTGTCCCAGCACTGCCGATGTCACTGGGGGCAGCGTCTAAATCATTGAACCCTTTTTCAAATTGGCCCCAGTCGCTTCGCAGGGCTAGATACGGCTTCAAAAGAGAGGAATCTATCCTCCCCAGATAATTTTCGGTTATGTAGGATTTGAGAATTTCTGGGCGGACCAGAAAGATATTGCCCAGTTGCCTGATGAATTCAAAACGTTCCTGAAGAACCGGAATGCCAAAGGTTCCGATTATGTCTTGATATGATTTAATGTCTCTGCAACAAGGCTCACGTCAAATACGTTGAGATAATAAAAGAAGACGAACTTTGCAAGCATAAGTCCACCTGTCGCGCTTACGGGAAATTTTCGCAAATGTTCTAGCAGCAGGCTACAAATAAACTTGGATAGGACAAACCAGGGCGAAAAATTGCGTAAACAGACCTATGGAAAGCCACCCCGACTTCGGTGAGGAAAATTTCCAAATTCTTTCCACTCAGGTTCTGGTTTGCAGCATCCCGGACCTTCTCCAGTGTTTCACAACATCCAATACAAGGTTCCGTGTTTACCCTGGCAAAGGACAAATCGTCGTTGCGAGGTTTAAAATCGTTCTTCTTCTGCTTTGTGAGCTGTAATGACAGCCACGACACAATAGCTGGAGAGAGAAAAAAAAGATGAACCAAATTGCTGGTAGTCATTGGGGACGGAAAGCTCACTGTCTGTGACGCGCTGAAGTAGACTGTTGGCTCCGCTTTCAAGGCGGTTGATAGTCTGATTGTTGAAAACGACCAGTTCTCGTCTAATTGTTACCGAGGAACTGGCGAGCGGCAGTAATGCAATATTAACATATTGCTGCCAAAGATGGCAAATTAGGTCAATTGATCTGATGATAGTTAATGGCTGCAACGTCGGTTCACTTTTACTATCGGCCGCGTCCAGACGAACTTGTGTACTATAAAAATATCAGATGGAAGAAATTGAAATAGGGAAAGGAAGACTAACGTTTCAAGGGCCTCTTCCACATATGAAGTTCCAATAGCTTCTGCCAGAACGCGGAACAGGGCAAAGGTACTCTTTGGGCTGCTCGGAGAGATGGTGACAAGCTTGCATGCGTGTTGAGAGATTAGCACTTACACGTCATTGGCAGGACTCAGTTCTACACATCGGCCAATAGCTTCAGCGTGCCATTTCAGCATCGTCTCGGCCGTTTCTATGGTCAAAATACCATCTTCCTCCCGTACCGGATCCTCCCCAGCTTTATCCGGACCCCTGTCGGAGTTAATGACCCCTAACCTCATTAGTGCACTAGCAGCCTGCGCTGAGGGCGAAGCCCCGCTATTGGCCGTTGTAGCTGTAGCTGCGCTAATTTGGTTGACCATCCGATCGAACATAGAAGACTTGGCTTTTTGCGCTCTCTGTTTGAACTACATTAATGGGGTCAAATTTCAATGTCGTGGGGTGACGGACATGATATCGAGTAAAATTAGCCAGAAGATTAATATAAAGAGACGCAAGACTCTTGCTTTCACGCTCCAGATATCTTTGACCTTCCGTGTAGGGAATAAATAGTTCTTCCATTGCAGTTTCAAGCATGGTGCTTATAGCAGCAGACGTCGAGGCTGTGGTGGGCATAGATCCCGTTATCGATCGGCGAAATTCTGTCGCTTCGTATGGTGTTCTGGGCGCAACATGGGGAAGTTCATGTGCTTTCAAATCTTCCACAAGAGAAGATGCTTGGATGTGAACCATCTGCAAAAGACGCAGATAAGCGAGGTCTGAAATGTCCGAGCCTTTATGAAGGAGCTGTTCCATATATTGTTGGATCTAGAAGGCATCAGTGTAGAGGTTTAAGATGATGGGTGTCACTCACGGACTGAGCAAAAACACGCTGCAAGAATACTTGCATCACCACCGAAGGATTTGGGAAAACGGCCTTCACGATCTGGGTTTCTGTATCCACTGTCGAACGAATCTCACCGAATAATTCTGTGAGGCCTGCCTCACTCTTGGGCGGACTTGCATTTGGATCAGCGATGACATCCCATCTAGCAAAACCTTGAATAAAACGAAAAATACGTGGATAGCTTAAAACGCACAATAGTGCGTCATCAAACGGTCGGGCATCGCGAACATTGTTGATAAAGAAGTCGTGTTGGTTAACATAAACTTGAACGCAAGATGCGCCACCGTTGAATTCGAGAAGTGTTTGTGCACAATGCTAAGGAGCAGACTCGTTCATTTTCTGTGGAAGAAAACTTGGCTACGCACGTGCATCATCTTTGGGTCACCTTTGCGATAACAACGATCGAATAGGTTTAACATTTCTTTTTCAAATTTTTCGCAATATTTCTCAATATTTTCCCGGGTCTGAGAAATTATCAACTTTTGAAGATTTAATCGGACCCAGCACTAACCTTATCCGCAGTTGGGAGATCAACCTCCTTCGCAACTGTATTGAGACGCCGCAGAATCACAGCAACATGACGCCTTCCTGATCGGCCTTCCTTTCGCATAGCATCTAGCTTGGAGGTATCATTTTTCATGAATTGATTGTAGAAATCGATCAGGTCGCATGCTGCTTGAGCTCTTTGGCGCTCGAGGTGTACAGTCTCAAGTTGGTCGCCTGTTAGACGATCAGCCCACTATGAAGGGACGTGACAAGCACTTACCAATGCGAACAGCTGTACTGCTGACTTCGTTCATTCTACTTTCCATCCCAGTGAATGAATTGGCGACGGTCTAACAAGCCCGTTGTTAGCGCGGCGTCGCACAAGTTCGTTGAGTGCTAACCTACCTCAAACCCTTGCGTCAATTCCGCCATCTTCTTTGAATACTCTCGCTCTGAAACCCGCACACTTTTCTCCATCTGTTCCGTCTTAGTCTGCACATCCTTACGAACGGCGATGAGCCTGTCAACGGCTGCTTCAAACGATTGGATGAATGGTCGTGGATTGAAAGCTACAGGTATCAAAATAAGTTCGAGAAATATACGCGCACTCAATTCTCACACACGTCCGTTGTCGGCCTTCGATTGTACTATCAGTTTCTCGGATACAACGCCCACAAAGTCGCCGACATCGAACTTGCCCTTTCGCAACTCAATCAGACAATGATTCAGCTTTTGAAAATGCTATACACACCTTGAAATTTGAAAGCTGGAGGTGCTCCGAGATATCTGAATCGTATATCACTGGCGCCAACATGACGTGTGTTGAGCAAGTGCGTGGGTTACCGTTACACCAATCACAAGTGTTTGTTAGTGTTACTTTCGGAGGGTTATCAGGCGGATACACACTAACATTGTAACAAACAAGTTTTTGTTGAAGCCGCCATACGATCATGGAAGCTGGACATCTTCTCAAAAATTTGCTGCAGTCTCAGCTAGCGTCTGAAGCGTCTTCCGTTTCCTTCCTTCCGTACATTCTCTCGTCATTAACACGAGAAAGCTTTTTGCCTTCAACACACACCTCCAAATGGTCAACGCGAATTCACTCCCTTCTACACTCCAAGGACCCTGGAGCTCGATGGGCTGGCCTTTGTTTAGCACATAAAACATCTCTGCTCTCTCAAAATCTAATGATTGAATCAGCGCAGAGCTGGATAGGTGTTGCGCTACCGTTACTTTCAGTCTGTATCTGTTCTGGTTATCAGTGTATCATATCTCACCCTCACATGAATGAAGAAAAATGAACCTCCGCCGACATTGAAAGCTGCTATCCGATTAATTGTTACAATTTTTTCGACCGCCACAGACGTCGCAGAGTTTCAACGGCAGGTGTCAACTCCCAATATACCAAAATTTATTGCTGCTTTGATCACCACTGCTGGTGCTCAAAGCGAAGTCCAACTGCAGGTATGCTAGTGTCTTCGGGTCCTACTGTCTGATTATATTTCTGCTTAAGGTTTGTGCCTTACGCACTTTGGCACACCTTATTCCGCTCTATCCCACGACGAGCAGAGCTTCCTATCCTGCATTGTCTAATCTAACACTGCAATTCTTAAACGGTAGCGCCTCGAGCCCCACGAACATTACTTTACTTGAGTCTGCCTCCCAACTTTACGCAATTTTGCACCTTACAGGTGGGAAAGTGGGAGCTACAAATTTGTGGAGAAAATCACTGGATGAGACTCTGGCTTTCGGATGGGATGGGTTCTTTGCTCTTCGAACCACTTTCCGTGATGGAGGTTCGTTTATTCAGGGTTTTTGCCTTAACAGCCTCTCAAACCCTTTAGCTGCCAGCGCCATGAATCCGAAGAATGCTGACGATTCTCTCGTTCTCCTCAATCTCGACCGTCTAAGGTCATGTGTGGTTGTTCTTGGCACTCTTTTGAAGTATGTTGGATTTCCCCCAGTTGTCGCTGTTTTATTCACTTGCCCTCTAGCACGACCACCCAACGGCCTGTACAAATGCCTCTTGGCCACCTGATAAAATTCATAATTAAGCTGCTCACGTGTACGACGGAGGAGAAGGTGGGGGGTTTCATCTCTTTTGGGAAGATCTCACCAATTGTATTCCATTTTTCAGGCGGATGGGTACATAGATCCTACGGTGTATGCTATGGAAGTGGCGGCGACTCCTCAAATTTGGGGACTTGGCTGTAAATTACTTTCACATTTAACAAAATGGTATGTTTTTTTCGATTTTAATTTATCGTGGTGCTCATACACTTTGGATCAGCGCTCAACAACGATTGACGCCCTACATGACAACCCTGATTACTGTTCTTACATACCATCTTGAGCAGAACATTTCTCTGTGAGTTTTTTCATTTTGTGAAAAAGGTTGTGATTAAGTGCCCATAGACCGCAGCGGACGGCTTTCCTTGAGAGCTTAAACCTCCTTTTGACAAGCTGTCATCACTTGGAATCCCAACTTACCACAAACCGGTTGACA
The DNA here is from genome assembly GCA_000827195.1 of Laccaria amethystina LaAM-08-1. Lineage (NCBI taxonomy): Eukaryota > Fungi > Basidiomycota > Agaricomycetes > Agaricales > Hydnangiaceae > Laccaria > Laccaria amethystina. The sequence continues at coordinate 57,426 of KN838567.1, read as the reverse complement.
AGGGCTGTCTTACCTTCCATCACCGCAATCCTTTTCACAACGTCAAGCAGGGAAGACGATAGTACACTATTGAGGAGTAAAAGAAGCAAGAAAAGAGCCCGAAATTTTGAGGGTGAAGAGGTCTTCAAGGCGTCTCGGAACGTCGTATGCCCAACGTTCTTGCACGGAAGAGTTCTACTGGCTGCTCTGGATGGTTTGTTGGTTTATTACTTCACATTTGGTTTGGTTAATGTGGGTGATCATAGTAATCCGGCATTGTGTGCGGAACCCCAGCCTCTCACCAGCGGTTCACTCCACCGTCTCTCGCCTTATCCTATCAGTTGCTTTGGCCCTCCCGCAAATACCACCAGCTCTTCTTTCCCCTGATCCCTCTTTGTTCCAGCGGGTTTACAAACAGGTTCGAAACATAAGCGTCGAGATTAGCACATGGTCTACCAGCGCAATGAGCAGAGGCCTTCCCCTACTCCTTCAAACGGGACTCAGAGTAAACGATAGCGATAGCGAGGTACGTGGGTTTTACTTATTTAAACTTGCGTTCCTCAAAAAACGTTTCAGATACAGTGTTTGTTCGATCTCCTTCTTCACCCTCGCGTCCCTCCTCTCATTCATTCACTGCCGCCTATCGAATCCCTCTTTCCTTCAGAGGGATCACAAGACGAAAGGGAGGCTCATGACGCATTACAAATGGAAGTGGTTCATTCAGACGTGCGATCAATGACACAGGACGTGGCAATGATTGAAGAATTGGTTCATGAAAAGAGTCTACAGTTACCACATACTGCCATCGCCCTGCCAAAATCCTTGGTCGCTGTCGCGCCAACCCCACCTTCATTACCAGTTTCCTTAGGGCCTAATTCTGACATGCAGGACGCCGAACTCAACCATCCAATACCCGAAGAGCAGTGTTCAATAACACCTGCTCTCAAACAGAATATTCATCCAAGCATGCTCATAACTAATGAGGCTTCGAGTTCGATGGCCCCAGTGCTGGGGAACCTCACCCCTGATGACGATGACGAGCCAATGCCTGTCATTGACATGAACTCCGATTCTGACGAAGACGAGTAGCCGCGGTTTTAGAGTAGAGACCATAAGTGTTTTCTCAGACTCGTGGGCGCTTCCTTTGGAAGGTGGTGCGAGTTCCCGCGGCGCTTTCGTCTTCGGAATCTTGCCTGGGCATGTCAACTTTGGCATAATCGTGTATCTGCGTTTAAAACAATGAATGAGAAATAATCAGCATGAATGACCGGGAAGACCTTTTGCAGAAATGCTTGTGCGACGATATTTTCAGGATCCAAGGTATGGGCGTTCCGAATATGAGATTGAGCATCTCGAAGCAAGGCGGTATTGAAGTCGGCGGAATCCGCAGTAGGTTGCGCCAGGTATAACGATATCAGTCCAGCATATGTATGAAATACCGGGTTGTCTTGGTATGGGAAGGATGGAAGATAACTGGTGTGCAATGAGCCCACAGACCAATGAAAGCTTCCCACCACTTACAGTTCAAGCTCATCGAGAGCATCCCTACACTTTCCGGAAAGAACGAGGTAAAATATGAGCTCTTGTAAGATCGCTTCACGCTACAAGACCGAAGGTGAGGATAAGTGGCAAACGAGTGTGAGGTACCGACTTCGTCTGGATGTTGTAACATCATACTGCGCAAATAATCGAGTCGTCGAGGAGTGCAAGCGCTATCGACACCTTCTCCGAGAAGCTCCAATCCTGTCGTCCACATGGACTTCCAATTCATTTCCTTGCAGCGAGCAAGGATCGCCCATGCCCTCTTAGCACGAAGAAAGTCATTCCTCTGTAAGCTTAGCTGAAGAATGTCGTAGAGACGGCGAATGTGGACCTTGCGAGCAGTCAAAGGATTTTTAGAGTCCAACGACGAGAACAGAAAGACATGGACAGAATCAGAGGACATCATGTTTGAGGCCGGCAAACAACCACAAACCTTCTGATCGACCAGTATGGACGACGATATCACATTTGGAGCTTCAGTATGGGGCGCTAGCGAGCCTGTCGACCTTCAGAAAGCGTCACCCTCCATCGCTCTTACAACCCAGATTACCTTCAGTGACTTTGATGATTTTGGTCCATCAGCAGAGGCTGCATCGAGCGACGCAAGGGATGACGACTTTGGGGATTTTGGAGACGCCGAGTACTCAGCACAGGAAGGATTTGGTGAATCTATTGATTTTGAGGAGCAGACACAGATAGCTGGACCTTCGTCGTTGCGTCAATGGAGACCACTCCAATTAAACCCATTTGCCGGTCGCCAGCAGATAGAGGAAGAAATCTATGAAATACTCGCACTGGAATGGGAGAACGAGGAAATATCCTACATCACTACAAATGAGGGAATTAGAGAAGTTGAAGGTATCGGTCAGATTTTGTTGACGCCAGAAAGGCGAGCGTTTTCTTAAGGCTGATCGACTGCCTCTTAACGATGTATTTTTATTAGCCGCCAGATGTATAAAATGCTCTTGAATACCCCACCACCAGTAAAGCCACCAAATTGGACGCGTTCACGAATTCGTCGCCAACATCTAATTGCCCTTGGAATTCCTGTGAATCTTGATGAAGTCTTACCGCGAATAAATGGCAAGCCGTTGCCTCCTCTCGAAATTCACACTCGACCCATGTCGGCACCTCCTGGACAACGGAATGTGCCACATTCAAACAGTACGGGTCCTGTCTCACGGCCAAGTTCGAGAGCGGGAACGCCTCAACCGGGCCAGCAAAACATCCTTACGCAATTTGGACCTAAACCTGAACTTGACAGGGCTAGGATGTCGAAATTGCTTGACATAGATCGAGGTCAGTTTCTGGCCGTACGCCACATCTGTTCTACTGAATGAACTGTTTAGAATCGTTGGCCATGCAACCTCTTGCCGCTCTTGAAAGACAGCTTGCTGATCTTCGAATGCAGACCGCAAACACATCGAGTCTTTTGACATACCTTCTGCAATCTCGAGATGCGCTGCAGCAAGACTCGGAGACATACAATGGTCTTATCGCAGAGCTTGTTGGGGAGGCACAGAAAATCAAATCAGGGAAGCCTACACGGACAATGAGCAAACGAGGAACTTCATAATTTTTATCCATTCAGTAATTACAACGCCAGGGATGTCCAACCACGTATACTTATATCTTGAGCAGGATTATCTGCCCAATGCCCTTCTGAGTTGGTATTACTGTCATGTGGCAGTGCTGGTGCTGTCATGTGATGAAAAAAAAGTTGAATGTGTGGTGTATGTGCCACAGCCTTGGGGGGTTTGACCACAACTTGAAGTTGCCTAGTAGCAGTGACTTGCCTTCAAGCTAGGCTAGTGCCAACTTGGTGTGGCTGCTCAAGACCATGCTAGCCCATACAGGGAATGCAAGATGCTAGTGGTTTAGGAGACTAAGTACCTGTTTCGTGGATGGCTTCTGAGTCTGGGTTAGCTCCACAACAGGCAGGCCATGGTGAGGCTGGTGTACAGTAACTATGAACACCATGGTTTTTGGACTCCATGTGATTTTCGGCCATGGTGCCGAACCAAAAAGATGCCCGATTTAGATACTTAATTCTGAAAGTAGTAATTCCATCAAACCCTTTCACAGCCTCTTTCCATTTCAGAATTTATGTCTATATCCGGCTTATTGTGATCGAATTAGGCATCTTTGGGGTGTGACCTCTTGAGTCACATGATTACCAATATTAATTTCAAGTGCAACCTCAACGTGTATCTTGCCCATTTCTCCACCAATTTCTTCATCTAACATGCAAAATAACACTATAAAAATGGGCCGTTGCACAGGTACTCGTAATAAGGAAGGGAACAAGGCAGGAGGTGTTAGAAAAGGTGCTAGAATGGAAGAAACATCCAAATCTTGGGCAGCTTTTTAATGAATCAAATCCTCTTAGCTTTGTGCAAATACATGATCAATTTGGTATTACATACATTCCAGATATCCTTTGAATTAAATGTAATTTTGATGGACAGCTTGTTCATCACCCCAGAACTACTTCAGAAGAACAGTTAGGAATTACAAGCATTTAATTACCCTGTCAAGTTACATCTTGCCTCTTCAAAAGGAAAGAGAACAAATCTCTATGAATGTTTGGCAGCTGCTCAAAGAACAAAATATTCTATTGTCCCCATGCATACAACACAAGAATTCCAGCTATTTACTACCTCCATAGCAAAGGGTTCTCACCTGCTCAGGATCCTGATTTTGAAGCTATGGCTGCCTGGTGGTCAGGAAAGGCTGATGGCAAGACAATTTTCTATAAAATGCATGAGCATCTTGAAATTCATTACAAGAAATGGACTGGAAAAAAGAGGGAAAATGAAAATATGATGAATAGCCTAAATAAAAGGGAAAAGAATTCAGGAGAGAATTCAGGCACCAAGCTATGCTGCAGAGGTTCTTGAACATTGTCATATTTCTATAATGACAGTATGGAGAATTAGCATCACCAACAGCTCTCAGAAAAGAAAGCTAGGAGAAAAATAAATACATCTACACTTTCAGCCATAGCTATGCATCAACTTCTTCAGTATCCATTCCTGGGGACATGGTTATAAATATTGAGCAAACACTTCCAATACTATGCCCAGAGCAACATTCAGCAGAGAATTTCTCCTATTTTTCCGGCAAAAATGCACAAAGTAAATTTTTACAGTGGAAGGCACCACTGGAATCATAAAATTCTACTTCAAGAAAAAGGAGGTGCATGGTCTGCTTTTATTCTGGAAGAGAAGATAATATGTATGCATGTGCAGGAAGAGGTGGAAGGGCAAAATGT